>SMGT01003976.1:419551-433452 GCA_004794575.1 Lanistes nyassanus
TGAGAGACAGGTTCACGGTGATGAATACTGGTAACTCGTCCGTTAAACCTTACACCACTGAAGATTTAACATTATCTTACGCTTCTTCATAAGACAGAGAAATGTTGACACATACTCGCTGCAGAAGCATAAAGTACTTCTCCCGGCTAGTAATGAATCACTACAATAGCTTACTATGTAGCTACACGGATGCAGCCTTCATAGTAGAACGTATAGCGTACGGCTAACCGTTGATGATGGATTCGCGACAAGACAACTATTTCGTTTCTCGACACTTTCTTTCCACAACGCTATTTTTCTGAATGAGTTAAGTCTATACGTGAAGACTAATTCCTTCCAGTGACCGCTGAACAATGATCCTACATTAACAGCACGTCTTGTACTGTTGGAAAACCGTTAACAAGTCTCACAGACTAGTAACACGTCTGACTCTTCCGTATCTCCAGATCCAAAACTGTCAAAATCCGTTTAACCTCTCCCAATGTTTCTCCCGTTCCCCTGGACGACCAAATTAACATTTGCCCATTGGTTTCCGAAGCATGAGTCATACGCGATTTTGTTAAAGAACAAATGACGTCTTTCCTCTTATCACTACGAAACTTTATGCGTCACCAACGTGTCAACAAGTCTATGAATGAAAGGATGCAAACTATGTAGAAAAAAATGATACAGTGCTTAGAACAGTCGCGCTGAAAGAAAACCTTGCGTAACGCAACAAGGCTATCGTGCATTGTTTTGTCTGGGCTGGAGAAAACAACCTAAATATATAACTGTCTGAATAGGCCACAGTAAGGACCACACTCCTACAGTTCAGGGCTACAGGACTACAGTTATCTGCAATATTATTTGAGTGCTTGTACGGACAATTAGACGTGATTTGGTATTGGGAAGGGGCTATCAAAGGCATGTACATTAAGAACAAAAATTAATAAATAAAAAACCATCACCCGAACTTGGTAAGTCCTTAATTATTGAAGGGGTGATCGATTGAATTCTAGATGGTTTTTAGTGTCCTTGTGTAACCTTCAAACCTCCACTCTAGACTCTTGTATTGTCACTTCCCAAACATGTTCGTCTCAGGTAAATAACATCGATAAAGCGGCGACTTATTATTTCCGTGACCCGTCAGATAAACAGACTTTTAAAAAATAGTGTGTTTGAAGAAGCTCACTCTTTGTGTAAAAGATTGATTAAGAGGTGGGAGAGGAAGTTTAAAAGCTGCGCATGCAAACTAAAAGTAATTAGTCAAATCTACCGGGCGTTTCGTTTATTAATCCGCCGTGTATCAGCTGGTGTAAACTTTACAGGTTTTAATTTTGTAAGTCAATTCCTGGCGTACTAAAAGAAGTAAAGACGACACACGTTTACGACCTGGGAGGGGGAGGGGGTTGAGACTCATTCTATCTTTTCACTATCCAGAGGTAACATATTTCAAGCAGAACATTGAAGAATCAGACACACAGATGGTGCAGATACAGGCGAAATCTTCCCTTCACTCGCCTGCTTAGAACAGTATGAAGAGAAGAGATTTCGCGGCATCTTACGAGACAAGCCAAATAAGGAAGGTTTCTGGTGCGAACGAAATAATCCTTTTCTCTAGACCAAGCCTTTCAACTACTAGCAGGATTTTAGTTTTTTCCTGTTAGTTCTTGTTTATCTCATTTCTGTAGGTGGGGAAGGGGATGGGATGTGTAATCGAACATCAGCTCTTCAGTTTATGTCTCTCCAGCGAACGAACGAACGAACGAATGAACCAACCAACCAACCAACCAACCAACCAACCAACCAACCAACCAACCAACCAACCAACCAACCAACCAACCAACCAACCAACCAACCAACCAACCAGCCAGCCAGCCAGCCAGCTGCAAGCAAAACAATCTGGCCTTGGAATCGGGCACATGGCTAAATTATGTTTCAAGAAAACAGGTCGACAAACAAAAGGGTTTCAAAAATTCCTTGTCCTTTTCATTTCCTGTGCCTATCAGCTTTGTACACGCGAGGTGGACAGGAAAGGGGAGATAAATCAGGATACGCCACAAAAGCAGAGATTAAAGCCGGACGTGGGAGTGAAAAACGTCGCGGAAACAAAGTCTTTAAGGGAAAGGACTGTCGTTACGTTTTCATAAAAGCCTACTCAAAAATGAGAAGTCAGACATCAGATTACTCAAAAGGTAAGGACGAAAAACAAAGCACAGAGAAGCATTGGAATAATCAGCTAAACAGCAATACATTCTTCTAGTCTGCTATTATTACAGCCAGCCACCCCCTCACCACCACCACCACCACCACCACCACCACCACTGCCATCGCCGCCATTTTCATCTCTATCACTGCCCTAATCACGAGGCTGTGCGCATGCGCACTAAAATAATCTTTAGTAAGAAAGGTCTTTTGTCACGCTGAGGTGGGAGTTTTGTTCTCCAAAAGCCAGAATCTTTATTCCCACGCATCTCCTCCTATTGCACTTTCGTGTTTTTCAAACTTGAAGATAAATTTTCTCATGCCTGCACTTACAGCAGGCGCTTCCTTATGGCGAAGCTAGTTTAATCTGGAGTCACGAATGCTGCAGGCGACGTGAAAGTGATCACGACGGAAACTGAAAAAGATTTCAAATACGGAGTGCGTTGTCCGCTCAGATATTTTAGGTCGTCGATAAGACGGCGCAACCCGAAGCGCAAATTAGGATCAAGGGACCGATACCTTAAGCTTCAGGATTTAACTGGCACCGCCGACGCTTCTGTTATTCTGCAGGCACGGCCCAATATCGCGCACAGAAAGTTAGTACCACGCAGAACTTTCCCAAATGTTTAAATTAAGCTTTAATACACACACACACCCTCTCACACACCCTCACACACACCCTCATACACACTCACACACACACCCTCTCTCTCTCGCTCTCTCTCTCACACACACACACACACACAAGTTTTCAAAATACACGAAAGTTTTCAAGCAGTGAGATCGACGTGGACGATACGAGTGCAAGTTGTATATAAGTCTGTCTTGCTAGTTATTATCCTGCTAAATCCCATTCGCTTTTGCATCGGAATGAATAAAAGTGCCGATATTTATCAAATCTCAATTTCAGGGTAGAAGGGACCACCAAAATGGTAGGTTAGCAAACTAAATAGACGATGGGCACTTACATGCCTAAGTCAACTTCTTGCTATGGACTCAAAGGTCCGACACGCCGGTACCAGCGTTCACGGCCGAGGTGAATACGGAGTTCAACGTCCGTCGTTGCCGTCTGTCAAACCCATTTCCTGTCTGCGCCTTGGTCTTCGCCGTTCTCTAAGGGTCTTGCAGTTCTTGTCTACAAAGATCAGGCGTGCCTAAAAATATTCCGAAGAAGAAATTCGACTCGACTCGGCTGGACCTGAGAAAGTTGTACTTGCTGTCTTCGATTTCCAGATGCTACTGCTTGATGCAGGAAGGGAGCGTTAAATGGTCCGGGTAGTCTTAAGAGACGTGAATGGCTGTGAAACTGAAAGGATTCAGTAACCAAACACAAAAAAGCTGGAGCAGGGATAAGAAACTGACAAATAAATGGCTGGAGGGGGGCTTGTCCATTTCCCTACTAACATGACGGGCAGCTTTTGCTAAGCCTTCGGGCTGTCCTTAGTCTTGAGACGGATTGATGCTGGCCACTCGTAAAGAGTTGGAGAAGGGCGTCAAGTGCTGTGGTAACATGCACGAATAGGTACATGCACACTCGTGTGGGCATAGTTTGTGTGTACTCTCGTGTGGGCATAGTTTGTGTGTACACTCGTGTGGGCATAGTTTGTGTGTACACTCGTGTGGGCATAACTGGTGTGCACACTCGTGTGGGCATAGTTTGTGTGTACACTCGTGTGGGCATAGCTTGTGTGTACACTCGTGTGGGCATAGTTTGTGTGTTCACTCGTGTGGGCATAACTGGTGTGCACACTTGTGTGGGGATAGTTTGTGTACACTCGTGTGGGCATAACTGGTGTGTGGATTCGTGCGGGCATAATTTTTGTGTACACTCGTGTGGGCATAAGTCACGAATACAACTGCAGGATTCGAAGAAAAACATGGGATGTCCAGATACGAAAAGTAACGATGGAGTTAGATAAACTTTAACAGACGGAGAAAACAAATGCTTGTTAGTGTACAAAAGCAAGAGTTGTTGGATTTGAAGGGAAAATTCCTGTCCCCGAAAGATATGTTTAGATTTATTAGCAGGCTGGAAAAACCATATTCCCCAAGACAATTTATAGACCTCTTTTTGTCCATCAGTGCATATGAAAGATAAGCAAAGGTGAAAACAGCTTCGGCTGGATATAAAACGTAATCCACAAATCTTCACTAACGGTATTTTTCTCAAGTTGTAAAAGGAAACGTCGGCTCTTTAGTTGGAAGAGCAGCAAGGGTGACGGCAAGGCATGCACTCATGCATGATGACGCACGCAGGCATGCGCGCGCACAGTATATTTAGTGAGGGGAAATTTCAATTATTCGACCGACACAACATGGTCCTGCATAGGTTACCTCCCATCCATCCCTACCACAATCTACACTTACAAAAACCGTTCTGCGAGTGGTGCAAGTGAATTTTCAGTTTCAAAGATTACAGAGGTTCAATTTACCGCGCCAGACTTAAAACTGTTCTCCTCTGATGTGGACCAGAGATCAAACGGCATTTTGCGTGCGTAAGCTCAGCTACTCAGTTTCCGGTGTGACAGCCTAGAATTCCCCCCTCCCTTCTAGAAGACCTTTTAGGGTATTTTTGACTTATTCCACGTTCACTCACTGGGGTACATCTGGTACATATCACAAATATCCCCATCCCCTCGGTCTCTGCTAGATATATCGCCTCCAGTATTTGACTCGGATGGGTGCAATTCTCCTCCCCCATTTATAGTAGCCCATGGTGGGCCATGTCGGAATAGGGTAATCTGACATGAATTAACTCAGGTACCAACTTCACATCTTTTTAAGAATAGGGGTTATGTCTGCCTATAGATTAACGCGAATGATGTAGACTCATATGTGCAATCGGTTAATATATCTTACTGCTGTTATAATGGATTTAGCATCTGGCCATCTTTTTGTAATCTACTGGCATGAAGAGCTTGCTGGTTTTTCTACAAAAGATTGTCATGGTCTATAGAAATGTATATACATACAAGAATATACATATATATATATATAAATATTACCCATTGTACTTTTGTATAAACCATTTAAGGGAAATAGAATCAAGAGAAACAAAACAGACCAGGAACAACACTGAAACACAGTGACTAACACTGAAACATTAAAATTGTGAGCGAGGGGTATTATAAGACATCCAGAAACACCCGCTTTCTTCTTGAAGTACTCCCCAGTGTGTTTTTATTAGCACTCATCCCCAGGATGTACAGTTTATTACAGGGCGGCATCTGGGATATTCCATACCCCTCACCTCCAGCCCCGATGGGAGTAGTGTAGAGTACGCATGTCTTAGAACATGGTATCGAAGTTTATTGGATTGAAGTGATTTTAAAGGTCAGATTGCGTTTGGGCTCGCGCGATGCGCTTTGCTACAATATGCTTGCATTTATGTAACAACATGAGTACCAGCCGTAGGTAGTAGGTAGGTTAGTGAGGGGCATAGAGTACACTTCAGGAGAGGATATGGGATATTTGACAGGGCTGGGAATTGACCTGCAATGCACTCGGTTAACTATAAACATAAAAGTTGTGGTTCCCCGCATGCACTGTCTACATGCCAATCACACGCACATCTGCACATACAGAGCGTGGGAAGTTAACAGTGAGTACATAGGTATATAAATGTTAGTGGGAATTAATAGACAGGGGTAGACAGACTGATGAAGCAGGATAGTCCGAGAACTATGGATATCAACTGAGTTTGTAAAGCTTGGTGGTTCGTCTTGGCTTTTTGGGCTTTTGTGCGTTGTGGAGGATGGACTGGCCGGAGTACCGGGACCGGGGATGGATGTAGAGGATTTGAAATAAAAGAATTGAACTACGACGAAGTGCTGGTGTTCTTTCGGCCACGGATGTACGGGTGACTGAGACGAACATGTCATCTCGTGTTTGCTGGTATCATGACAATGGTACATCTGCTTTCTGATGCCGTGACGCCTGTATGACGCTACATTCGTGGTGTCGTGACCATTCAGGAGCGACATAATATTACATTTAGCACATTATAACTTTAGTTTCTACATATATATGAAAATAAGCACCCATATACAGGTATATTCATATACCTCTTAGTATTTGTACTGACATGTTTACATACATTTTTATGTATGTGTGTGTGTGTGTGTGTGTGTATTTATGTCATCGTCCAACACGAAATGATTCTTACATTTCTGTCCAGGGATTTCGGGTTTCTGGTTGTTTCTAATATCATATTTTCTGTTCTAATGGCGGAAACGTTTTGGGGTCTGTTTATTAGTCACTGAGTTACAAGACTTCGAACATGCTGGCCTGCTACATTGGCGTTTGGAGAAAACTGACTCCAAACATTTCCAAATTTCTTCTCTCAAATCTCCTTAGAAACCATGCATTGACTTTTACCAAATTCCAAAAATATGGTACAATATGAAAGCAACAAATTGCCAAACGTTTATTTAAAAACGTTAAGTAATTTTTATTTGGCTTGCATTTTATGCCTGTTTTCGGTGCACAGTTATCCATGGTCACGTCGCCATTTCGCAATGAATCTGTTCTGTGATTGACTGCAACGGTCACGTGCTCAGGATCTTCCAATCGTGATGGCAGGCTTAACCCCTTTAGCAGCATTTGCTTCCGTGAGGTTCCTTAATTCCCAAGCTTTCCTTCGGCCGACATTTTAAATCGCATCCAATCAAACATGCAAAGTCTGATATGCATGAAACGGGCTTTCCATAGGCATGCGTTTCGAAGAGTCCATTGCATGTAAACAGAAGCAATAAGACGTTTAAAAATCGAACATGTCAGGGCTTTCAACACACAAAACAAGGTGGTCATCTCACTTAAAATTGTTCTTTTAAGTTAAAGAGGTAAAATCTAGAAGTTTTCTTTTAAAGATATACAGATAAATGATTAATGATAAATGATTAATCTTCCATATCAAAATCTTAACATCGACAATTGATCACTCCAGCGGCCTTTGAGCCGTAGCTCAAAATTCGTCCGAGGGACAAACTTATTTCGTCCTGCATGTTCAAATACGAATATATATATATATAGATGATAGATTCGCGAATGTGTGCGTGCGTTCATGCGGACTGTAACATCTTCTATCATGTGAGTCTGGTTTGAAATTCTTCCTCCAGAGTTGACACACAGAGTGACACTACAGACTCTCACCAAGCAGTAATGAAATAAATGTCCCAGCAGCCCCGGCCCAGCACGTGACCTGTTTCAGTGCCAGACATTCGGAAGCTTTTTTGGGCCACACGGAGTCGACAAGACCGTTCTCACGTTTAGAGTCTCCCTCTAAACGGAAGCTTCGCTGATCCCAAAGGGACAAAACCTTTTTTTTCAAATAACCAAAATCACGCCTAAGCTCGGGAAATGAGATCAGCAGCAGGCAAGGAACAGGGGAGTTAACTCAGTTAAAACCGCAGCGAGAAGTTTGCACAAATGTGCACTCGAGAAACTAGCACGAACCACTCCTCTCTTTCTCTCTCTCCCTCCCTCACTCACTCACTCACGCATCCACAAACACAAAATTTACTCACATAGGCTCGAAAGTCCGTGCATGATATTATACTATTTGCACACCACGCAAATGCAACATATATAACACTACACACATCAGTGGAAACACACAGACCCTGAGTACACATGTATATTTAAAACTGCTGTAATAATGGCCACAGATATTTGGGTTATTGACGTGAGAGTCTTTGCTTTTCTGTCAAGCAAAGTTCCAGCAGGCAGTGTTGGTGCGTGCTACGACTGCTCGTTCAGAACGAGACTATGACCTTCTTTCGAGGGAAACTGAGGATGGGATTCGCACATGCGCATCACGAGGATATCTGAACCACCAGACAAAGCTTTGAAGATCTGGTACAAGTAAGATCATGCCGTGTGTTTCAGCGCTGAAGCAAAGCCTGCACTATGGTGGACAGCAGCTTCGACCTGAACGGACCAGTAGGAGCATAGCGCTATTTGTGAAGTCCATTTTGTCAGTGTGCTCCTCCCACTTCGTTCTTTTTTGATATTTTAGCATGGACATTTTCTGTCCTGCAAATGTTCTAAACAAACAAACACTGCACTTTTTTTTAAATGGCCATAGAGTACTTTTTGTTAGGAAACTTAGAAGAATGAACAGAAGATAAAGACAATGGCGAACACGAAGAGGACAAATCACGTCCTAGAAAAACAAAACACTGACTTTTTAAAATTTGTTTTCAAGCGTGCGCGAAAGCAATCCAGATAGCTACAGGTGCGTAAATCAGGTAACAGGCAGATACGAAGCCGATTGTGCGAGAGCAGTTAAACCCACAAGGCACGCACTCGGTTCACTCAGTTAAGTGATTAACACGCACTGCAGCCCCTGCTATACCTTAACTGTATTTAAAATGGCCTCCTGGTTTTAAAATGCTGCACACGCATAACGCATGTGCATCAGGTGTAAATCACAGGGTTGTGAAAGTATAGGAGAGAGCTAACGGAATTCAATAGAACAGTGACTATTTGTTGTTAGTGATCTTGTTGCATAGTGGGCAAATTAGTTTAATAGGAAACGTACATTTGTCAGTGTCCATATAGTCTTGGTATTTAATTGGATATTTATTTATTCTTGCTTTTTTATTTTCCAGTACAAAAAGACCGAGGCTGAATGGTGATAGAAAATCTAACGGTGTTGAACAAGAAAAGTTAGGGTTAAAATTCTAATGGACAGCGCGTGGGAAGCTGGGAATACTTCTTCGCGGCATCTAAAGCAATGTCGGTATGGGGTAATGTTAAACATTATTCATATGAAAGACTTCGCAGCATGACCATAAATTACGTGAGATCTAAGCGGAAATAGTGCACGCGGCGTCATTTCCTCCCAAAGGCTTCGAAATTTCTAGTGGCCCAGATTAATTGAGATGCTGCACCGCGCAAAGTTTTCGATATGACACTGCGATGCAACTGTCGCATCTCTTCTGATCTGAGTATGGGAAGTGAGCCTGAACAGTGGCCATCCTCTCATTTCCGCTTTAATCCCTCACTTCCGCTGCGTTCCTCACTTCCTGTTTGATTCTTGCCCCAGTGGCCTTTATTCCTTAATAGTTTTCTAGTTCGTTTAATGAGGATTCCAGGGGGTAGGGGGTGGGCCGGGGAAGTATGATGTCGACAGGGAGAGAAAGAGACCTGCAAATTCATACTCGATGGCTTCCCCGCGTCCAGTCAGTCAGTCAGTCAGTCAGTCAGTCAGTCAGTCAGTCAGTCAGTCAGTCAGTCAGTCAGTCAGTCAGTCAGTCAGTCAGTCAGTCAGTCAGTCAGTCGTTTGTCTTTGGCAGACTAAGACAACCGGAACAAAGAGCTGAACAGGTGGACAGTTAAATTGCACTTTAGTGGTTTCATTTTCTTTAAAGTCTTCAGTTGCAGCAACTGTAGCAAATGTTGACACTTCACGATAAGCCTAACACAGCAGCTTCCAAAACACTCTGTGCCAGTTCCCTGCACTTTATTGATGAGAAGAACTCTGTAAACAAGAAATGCTCAAGTTAGAACACTTATTTTTGTTACCGAAAAAGAAAGCATTTTACATTGATCTATGACACTTTTGATGTGTTGGTGCTAATCTAGTGTACAAAGTTTTCTGGTCTTCGTTTTTGAAGGTGTTCAAAAGGTGGACACCTTTTTGTGGAAAAGGTGTGGAAAATCTATCAGTGCTGTTCTCATAATGGTCAAAATGTGTGCCAGCAGCCAGTGTTCAGGCCAGTAGGGCATACTGAAAACACTTAGAAGACATGTAGCACACATCTTACTTACTAGTTACCCAGCACATGTTTTGCACCTGCTTGAACACTTTTTACATGTAATTAGTGTTAATATTTAAACTGAAAGAAAGATCGAGTAAGAAGTCTACAAAAGTTTTAATCAGTACATCAGCTGATTTTCGCAGGCTTAACAAAGAAAAAAAAACCTCGGGCAAATTGCTTCACGTCGTCTTTAAGGAAGTGACGATGCGAGAGATAGGTTGGGGCTGCTGGGAAGCGAATGGAAATGCAAACTCTTTCCGGGAGATTTCAGGCGGAACCGAATCTGTTGGACTGGGCACGTCGTGTACCAGAAGTGGGCAATGGAGCTCACGAAGAGCTGTGGTGTGCACCCCCTTGTGGCGCCACGAGCTAACATACGTCACGATGCCAGAGCAACCTGGGGGCGTAATGAAAGCTCTATTTTCGTGCATTCGTAGGAGTGTTTTGCCTTCTGTGTTTGCACACTTCCTGAAAACACTTTTCCCTTTGCTGTACATTAATGTATTACTATCGCGCATTGTGATGAATGCAAAGGCGTGCGCTAGTGAGCGTGCACACACACATACACATCCCTCTCTCCAGCTCTCTCCATGGCTTACGTAAGCAGGAAAGATTTGTTATGCAAAAATACCGAATGCGTTTCGTAAGCTCGCGATTTTATGCAATATGGCAAGCTCAGCTCTTATTTTGAGGATACAACTTTGTCGCTGAGACCTGAAAGTAAAACACAAGATGAGGAGCGAGAAAGAATGGTACAGACACAGAGCGACAGACAGACAGACAGACAGACACACACACACACAGACAGACAGGTTGGTTATTGGTTGCTTAACGTCTCGCCGCAAACTGGGTGCATTTCAGGACGGAGGACTATAAGGGAATGGGGTCCTTCAACCAAGGCACGCACTGAAAGCTGCAGTAAGATGGTCAGTGAGGGCATGCAGTTTAATGTGCGGGGAGATGGTCGAATGGAGTTTCAGGATTCGAACCAGGAATTTTGAGAGAGAGAGAGAGGGATTTAAAAGACAGAAGGAGAGAGGGTGAGGGGAAGAGAAAAGAGGAGAGAAATTTGAGAGCAGAAAGAACAAGAAAAGGTAGGGCAGAGAGGAAGAAAGGAAGAAAGAAGGAAAATGGCGCCTGATCCCATTGCCTGCAGCACTAGCAGTAAGAGGGGGCTGCAGAACGTCGTTCCTGCAAACCACACCTGTGAGGTTGCCTTTCGTGGGAGATCTGTAGGCCACGCCCATTCCTCCCCGCCTGCGTTCAAGGTGTCCCGCAGTTCATCGCGCTGCACGGCTGGACTGGCATGGCAACATCTGGTCTGGACACGTCAGCAGCGAGTTCTCTTCATGGATGTCCCGCGCTGTTAGATTGTTGTACATTGGCAGAATCCACTTCTATAGGCATATAGATGAGAGTTATCACAATATCACTGCCTCACTCAGGCAGTTCCTAATCGTTTAGCCATTGCTGGCTGTTCGCAACTGCCCACTGAGTGTGTTGGCAACGGCTGTTCTGTCCTGTAAAGCTGACAGGACGACAAACCTCTCGTCATGTCTGGACGCTCATCGTTGTAGCGTTCTGGCACTGTCACCATGACCGACTGGGATATTTCCAATCGCTCATTTGAGTTGGCTGACACCTTCTGTCTCGTTGTAGCGTTCTGGCAGTGTCCCCATGACCGACTGGGATATTCCCAATCAGCGACTAACTTCCCGGACCCCATGCCTTCCATCAGCTACCCATTCGTCCCCGCACGATTTCACTCAGAATCACTGGGTCGTCCTCTTGGAGCCATGGTGCAAGTTGTCTTTCGACCCCTTCCAGAAATACCCACCATTCGCTCAACAGTGGATGAATTGTGTTACTGCTGTGCACCAACGCGGGCAGCACTGATTTCCACGCACACTAATGTTTACTACTGCAGCATAAAACAAGGTACATCCAAATGTACGGGGTCCAAGGCTGCTTTTTAAAAATTGCACACCTCCGTGACCTGCATGCCAAAGTACCCCTGTATTTCAACTTTTGAACAGTATAGAACAAGTATTGCAAAGACGGAGAGAAACAGCCAGAAAAGCAAGGGAAGGAAGGAGCGTCTTACAGAGTGTGGAGAAAAAGGGATCGTCGCACCATCAGGAGAAGGAAGTAGCCACACACTAGAAAGAAAAAACTTCAAGGAGAGAAAAATAGGAATGGATGATCCGTGAGTGGCCATGCTGTTCAAAAGCAAAAATATAAAAAAAAATTGTGGCATAAATTAATTCCTTTGTTATGTTTCAAGATCGACGAGAAAAATTGCAGAAGCCTAGAACAGGCTCCTTAGTCACCAGAAAACCTAGACACCGGTCCAAGCTGCCGGGTTTCTTTCATCCCCCATGAAAGTGAAAAATTGAGCTGCAGAAGGTTTGTTATGCAAGTAACGAAGCAGACCCCGTCCAACATGGCACCGCTAAATAAGAACAAAGCATCCAAGCTCACGCGACGGCTCTCAGATAATGCCAGACAAATCGAAAAACGTACTTTGCGTCTTGCTGCGTCAAAGAACCATTTTTTAAACATGGCTTTTCCTGATATATTTTCAGACTGCTCGCTTTCCTAAATAAAGAGACATGTTACTCTGGTGTACGGGCATTGTTCAGGAAGGATTCAAGATGGTCCAAATGGTGCAGTGGCACGTTCGACTGTAAAAGCAGGACGTCTGCCGGAGGACAAAGCAGGATATAACGACTTAAAGGATCAAGACTCCTGATGCAGGATTAGAAGCAAGCTTTATTCTTGACCTAAAGCTGGTGCAAAACTGTCTGAACATTTTCGCGCCGACACATAATTAACTCACAGAGCAGAATTTTAAACTAACCTGGCCGTAATGGCTACCCGGGGATTTCATAAGTGATGAGGCCACATATTTAGGGCTAGAAATATCTTCGTTCTAACTAGTCCACATATTTAGGGCTAGAAATATCTTCGTTCTAACTAGTCCGCACGGAGACACTATTTTGTTAAATAGAGCCACACTCTTCACGCGCAGCTCCAGAAAACTTCACGAAAAAACTTCAATCTTCTTCAGTCTGTTAAGATGTTCAGGAAATTTTGCTTTTGTCCTACCTTTAGAGGAAAGCAAATCTCAATGCATATGAACCCCCACCCCCACCCCCACCCTCAGATTTCACGCAAATGGCTGTCCTCCAAGACGTATTTGCCGATGTTTATGTATTAAGGAAGAATTGCAGTACTGTATTATATGCAGATGGTATCTGTCGTTAAATTTAGTAAAGATGTATACATAGGGGTAGATCATCGGACCACTATAGATCAAAAGATGCATGTATATGTGTTTCTTTATTGTACGATCTTCACTGATCGAAAGCTTTGCTTTATTTGCTTAGTGTGGACTGAAGCCAGCTCTCAGCACGTGGCACCCGTCCAGAGATTTCAATACTATATTGTCAAAGATAATTAGCTTGAAATAACCCTGTCGAAAAAACTTTGCGTAACACTAAGCTTCGGGCATGAAAATACGCTCTGAGAAGTATTTAGAACAGAGGTAAACCTCAACCTGCAGAGCATGCAGTTGCTTAACGAAGTGCAAGCTCCAAGTGTCATCGTAGTCTGTTGTGCTTATGGGCAAGTGGCCATCGAGAAAGCGAGGACAGCGAGGAATGTGTATAGATGAGGTTTTGTTTATGTTCACCTCAATAAAGCGAAAAAAGATGGCGGGTTCAAGACATTCTGGAAACACAGTAGTTTTTGTATCTGGATTTGGAAAAAAAGTTTTACCGGTGTCACACACACTCTCTCGGCCACCTATCTCACTCTCTCCAAGCGACCAAGGGTGTGGGGGCGTGTTCTTTTACACACAACTCCGCACAACACAACGCAACGAGACAATGCAGTTTTTCTAAAAAGGACCCGGCCTTATTTATTAACTACACTCTCGCACTCGCTCTCTGA
>SMGT01003977.1:9151-22627 GCA_004794575.1 Lanistes nyassanus
CAGGCAACTGGGAGGTATAGAACCTGGAAGGGGGTCTAACAGAACCGGATATGTGTGTGGGTTGGAAAAGGGGAATACGCCATCTCACATTCGGGACTATAGCATAGCACCCCCACCCCCCATAACATAAATGGAAAAACGTAAATTGTAGACCATTAACAGTAAGAGCAGAACATGTCAAAGTAAAGCAGCATCACATGTACGACCTTACAGGTAAAGATAAATAAAATCCAGGAACAGGGCGGCAGTGGGGTTGACCAGCAAGGACTCCAGCACTCAAGCCACACACAGCCACCAGCAGCGACAGCGTGCCAGGAAAAGTGACCAACAAGAGGGACTTCGCGTAGCCACCATCAGCGCAAGACACCCAACCTCAGATCTCTTCCCTCCCACCTTCCTTACTTCCTGCCCCCAAGTCCACCCTGCCCCACAGTGCGAAATCACCGCGAGGTAGAAGCACTTTCCTTCCCAAATCAACAACAACAATTTACACGTTTTAAACCTGGTAATTCGAAACGCCTTTAAAGCCTTATTACACTTGGAAACTAGTCCTGCTCAAGGCTTTGGGTGGACAAAATGGCTTTCGAAACCTTGAAACCCTGTAAGCCAGCCAGAAACCTCGAGTGGAGTAATCTCCTTTTTCGCTCGCTACCACGAATATCAGCGCAAAAGGTTAAATGATCTCAGTCACGGGGTCAAGGAGTGGAGTGGATAGAAACTATTCTAACGGGAAACCTTAAGTAACACCCGGAGTGGCTGGGGTCAAAGCCGCAACTAATACCAAGTCACAAGTACTTTTCCTGAGAAACCTTTCCGACCCAAAAACGTCTTATTCACGTAAGTTCTGGTCGCCCAGAAGCAAAGAATTAACTGCGCAGCTAGGACTCGCTTAGGCTTGTGCTCCTCATATTGACTATGGTGTAATTTTTCCTGTCAGACTCGAGGCATTCCAGTTCAGAAGACGGACATTGTCCCAGTTATGTCCCGACACATGGGCAGCCTTAAAGAAATTATCGGAATTATCTTCCAGGAACCTGACAGCGCTGTCTAAAAATTTTGAAAGCGGAAGTGACCTGTCAGAGGAGCGGCAACTAAAAGATGAACGAGGGGAGGAGGCGGTGGCCACGTCCCCGTATATCTGAGCCCCGTCTGCAGGCGGAAGTTCAAGATCAGCCATGCAACAGCAGAGGTTTAGGGAGACTGAACTGTAACTGGGAGTGCACGGAAGCCGCCATATTGACTCTGGTAACAAAGGACACCAATTACTCCCCAGAATTTCCCTCCCAAGTGCGGCCACTCCCAGCTCCAAGGCGATATAACAGTCTGAGCCGAGGGAAGACAAATATGACAGCGTATGCACCAAACACGATTAAATACAACTTGGTGTACACAGTGTTTTAAATACAACTTGGTGTACACACAGTGTTTTAAATACAACTTGATGTACACACAGTGTATTAAATACAACTTGATGTACACACGGTGTATTAAATACAACTTGATGTACACACGGTGTATTAAATACAACTTGATGTACACACAGTGTATTAAATACAACTTGATGTACACACGGTGTATTAAATACAACTTGATGTACACACGGTGTATTAAATACAACTTGGTGTACACACGGTGTATTAAATACAACTTGGTGTACACACGGTGTATTAAATACAACTTGGTGTACACAGTGTTTTAAATACAACTTGATGTACACACGGTGTATTAAATACAACTTGATGTACACACGGTGTATTAAATACAACTTGATGTACATACGGTGTACTAAATACAACTTGATGTACACCCGGTGTATTAAATACAACTTGATGTACACACGGTGTATTAAATACAACTTGATGTACACACGGTGTATTAAATACAACTTGATGTACACACGGTGTATTAAATACAACTTGATGTACACACGGTGTATTAAATACAACTTGGTGTACACACGGTGTATTAAATATGCTGGTTTATATCTTGTTAAACAGGTGTTGTGTTACGTCACATCGATTGGTACTATTCAATATACAATACATCGTTACGTCACACTACTTTATTGGTTGAACAAATTGTGACATTTTAATTGCCTTTCTCATCTTGATCATATTGTGTATTAAAGTCAAACCGTTTTATTGTGTCAACATTTTGTGCCGTTATATCATATTACTTCAGAAAACGTGTTTGCATACTAGATGACATAAATGTAGAGGGTCGAACCAGTGGACTGGTGTGCTGTCAGGTTTGTTTCGACAGATTCAAAAGAAACATTGTATGCAGTGTCTTTTTAGAGAGAGAGAGAGACTGATTAACCAGAAAATATAACTTTAAAATAATCTTGTTTCAATGTTTAAAAAAAGGTTGTGCAGCGCGTGTTTGGTGGAGGCTTTGCTCTGCAATACCGTATGTGCGGGCTTTCTATTTTCATCTTGATAAATTAAGAAGCCAAAATATGAGATTCAGCTTTCGTTTCTACTTCCAGAATGATCAGCTGCACCCTTCGACTTAACTGCAAGACGTTTAGAACTGTTTTTCGAGGAGTGATTGTCTTTTCATTGTACAACACATACTTTGTCTTGTCTTTTTGCTCATCTTGATGATTCTCTGATGGTAAAAGGGGAATACAAATAGAATGGCTGAAAGGGAATGCTAATATATTATTTTTGTGAGATCGAGTTGCTGAAAGCTCTTCACACAATATATGCTTTGAAAGTCTGATTAACAATTAGCTGCCAAATCTTTCCTTGACCCTCGACGTGAAAGTTTTACAAACCACAGTGAAATGAAAGAGCGCTATGCGGACAGTATTCGGATTTAACGCCGACACACACACACACATATATATATATCAGTTAGATAACTATCAAGCCCTGTGGGTGAGGGGGAGGGGGGGGCTGACGTTGTTGATAGATCACAGGGCTAATAGAGATAGAGTGCCCCAGGCGGTGTGTCGTGTCTGTCTGTCCAAAGTGATGTTTGCACGCAGAGAGGAAAAAGACCGCTTCGTGCGCTAGCGCTTGTGATTGGAAGAAGCTTGCTGAAAACAATGACGTGTAGCAGGTTTGCGTGAGCAACCTGTCTGCAGAATCACCTGTAAAGGTCAAACGTCGAGGGCCTGGCTTCAAAGAGCATGCCACAGGGTATAATCTACGTACCCGAGTCTCGCTGACGTGACCATACGACGCGTTGATTCTATCTCACTGTTGTACACGGGGCTCATCACATGTGGATGTTTCTACAATGCAACGACCAGTAACATACGAAACACAGTGAGAAATGACATACAATATTATGATGTCTTCTTTGGTTTGTCGTATTTTGTTTGGTTTGATTTGTCATGTTTGTCTCGTTTGGTTTGTCGTGTTTTGCTTTAAGAACACAGCACCGCTTTAGTGGCTACACGGCTGTACAGGCAAATGTAATTCACAGTTGAGTTGTGAGCAGCGTGCGGTATGGCAATACACAGAAAGTACAGACGATCTTTCCTTGCTGTACGAAACACACTGGGGCAGCATGAGGCAAGGTAATGAAGTTCTTATGACAGCATCAGTCTCATCTTACACCTAAATTGCCACCTCTTCACATATAACTACCACAATACACAAACTCAGGAGATCATACCGTTTATGGCCAAAATAATGTCTATAGATGTCTTCGCTCAATGTTTTTACTGACATGGTCGTTCTAGATGATTTTCCCCAACCACATGGGGATATTGGGTGGGGTATATTTTCTCTCTCTCCCCCAACTCTCTCCTGAGTAAGGTGGGGTGGCAGAGTGAGACTTGCGTACTCTCTGCACTGAAATCGATTGAAACTTCGTGCTCCGTTGGTACATTGAAACACTCAGCATTGTGTTTAACTTGTACAGTCGATAACGGAGGTCTCCTGAACTGACACTTATTCTCCTACGTTATTTTTTGTTGTCCTACAACGCGTGGCAGATGTTTGGTCCAGTTTTGCATGAATCTCATCACAAACAACTTATGTATAAATACAGAGCTACCATTTGCATCTGGTCTATGCTGACACTGTAAGCATGTTACATTCACGTAAACTCAAGCAGACATTTTTCCTCCTGTACCTTACCTCACACAAATAAAACGGAATTTTATAAGACCTATACATCTTTCAAAAACACCCCAAATAAACTTTGTGTCAGTCACTCCATATTGCTAAAATTCTAATCGAATCTTCCATAGCCTGATTGGTCGAATTTCTTGTGGCAAATCCTCGTCCCACACGGACTGTCTTGTGACTTTTTAACAAACGTTGAAATGATCTCTATATTTGTATTTACACTTTTTTTCAAATTAAGCAAATAAACATGAAATAAAACTCACATTTTGATGCCTTTGTGTTTCTTTGCGTGTGCATATGCCTTCGACAAACCAACACGTGCATATGAATTCCATGCATTAACTTTGCTCGTTGCAAAGGGGGGAAGTGCCGAGCAGAGGATCAGTACTGGCAGACGATCGAGAGCCGGCAGATGGGGTCGATTGGATCAAAACCCAGGGATGCTGGCTACTCGTACATCGCTGCCCCCCCCCCCCAGCCATTTTCTTGGATAAAAGCAGGTGAAACCCAGGTTTCATGTACAGAGTTTGTTGAGTGCTATGAGCAGCAGACAACAAACTAGCAGTTGGGTACAGTCGCTGGGGACAGAAAAACAAACTTTCCAGGGCACAGAAGCGTCCGTTTCAATACGAAACTGTCAGTGGGTTGTTGCGTCTCTCGCTCAAAGTGCGAAACCCACACACACTCTCGTGCATACGCAGGAGTGATCGTGAATGTACACACACGAGCGCGTTGAAATAACGATGTGAAAATGTTTCATGATGTTTGCACGCGTCAGCAAACGGTATATAAACTTCGAGGTATGAAATCGGACCTTTTTTGTGTTCAGAAGACAAGGGCGCTCCTGCCATGGAACTCTTTTGATTTCGTGTACTTGTAAAACTACGTGCCATATAAAGACGGTGGAAAATAAAGGAAATGAAGTTTGAGATTGCAGGGGAATGGGTAGAGGTATTCAGCAGGATCGGTTTGACAATGTCGTCTGTCAGAAAAGCAGAAACTGATTTGACGAGCTCTCTCGTTGCCGGCACTTCTGACAAGCGCAGCCGCGCAGAATCGAGCAGGCGACAAGGGGCGAGCACTGCGAGCCAACACGCAGACGACTTGGTGTGCGCGCGCAGCTGCAGAGGGCTCGATGGAGCCGAAGGCGCGGATAAAAAGCCGTCAAAATGAAAGCTCTCCGCTCATTTAGACTGAAAGGGTGAGCTGAACTGCAGGTAGAGTTGGCGAGTCTAGAGAGTTTCTTGGAAATGGGTGTAACTAAGATATCGATTTCTGTAATAGCTGGTCTGACAAAGTACCCGTCTTGTCTTGGCAAGTTGGACTTTAATCCATATATGTGACTGACGAATACAGTTTGGAGTCGGTGCTAATCTCTCTCTCTCTATATATATAAATTCCTGAATCTGAGATTACAGGTTGTGCCTAGCCATGAGATCATAGGTTCATGTGTGTCTGGCCATGAGATACAGCGTCAAAACAAAGGACTGGTGGAGGAATTGGCCAGAAGTGTCAGCGACGTAATTCGCATCTACAGAGAATTAGAGAGCTTGCCAGTGGGAACACGACAAGTACCCCTGGAGACCTTGGTACTTGCATCCAATCATTTCCGAAGGGAAGAAAGAAACTCCATATACTGCGGTGAGGTGAAAAATGATTGTTGACTGTTCGATATTTCCAGATTGTCAGGGTCTCTTTTGCAATTGTTTGCGAAGAAAAGTGCCAAACTGGAAAGACCCCGATGATATATTCTTTATACGAGAACTCGAATACTTGTAAGATAAGCGATATTTTAACGAATTATAACATCTGAGTTATCTGGGTGCAGCGGTTATCGTTCAGTAAACCACCCTGGAGGCTTTGCGAAGTGAGAAAGACTTGCTCAGACTCGCATCTAGCGTCGGCGGACGCCAAGTCTTGCTCTTAACATTCGCCTTCTCTGACGTTTCTGACAACAACGACAAGAGTCGCTGCAGTGGGCTGCGGTGGAGGAATTTTCATCGGTTCTCGAAGCAACAACACCGACAAGATTTCGTCTTCCAACGACCATTCAAACGGCAGGCAGACTGCGGTTGGGCAGAGGTGAGCAGCTAGAGCTCTCGTCCCTCGTTTGCCACAGGGAAGGGCAGTTTGAACTGCTGTTGTACTCGACGCCTGGTGTCTAGTGTGTGCCACTTCGAACTTTGAGTACTTTTCTGCTGTGGTAGTACAGTGTGTAATTACGAGATTTGATTAGATGTTGTGATTGGAAAGAAAGACAGAAAAACATTGTTATTGAGCACTTGACGTCTTCAAGAAGCGCATGGGGTCCTCACGTTTCACATCGTGCAAAGGCTAAAGAGATATTCTTTAAAGGGATTAAAAAGAGGGTGAACCATTTTACAGACACTAAGCTGAAAATCTGTTATTGTGGTTTTTACGATGACCCCGTCAGCGACTACAATAGAACGCAGCGACTTTCAGTGAGAATTTTAAAATAAGGGGGGAAACCTCTAGAGCGTGATCCCCCCAAAACGATGACGACAAAAACATCATCATCATCATCATCATCATCAACAACAACAACAAAACCTCGAACGAAACCACCTGCTTAATACAAGCTGCTGTGTTTTCGGCAAAAAGTTTGTGCTACGCGCATTTCTTTGTGTAAAGGAACTTTTTGTACTTTTTGTTTTTGTCACTGATTTCCTTAAACGATGAGAAGTGTGGAAACCGACAGGCTTGTAGTAAACGAAGCTTAACATGAAAAGTAGTTCTATAAGAACTGAGCAAACTGATTGGACCCACCAAAGGCAGCGTACCCAGAGCCATCAGCACTGAGACTGAACGTGGCCGCCGGCTCTCGTTAAAACCTAGATTTTGGACGCTAACGTGGTTCCAGGACTCGCCGCGGAAGGATCCAACCCTCTGTCCCTCACGATCGACGTGCTGTGACTCCAGCGTCCCCATTGTGGGGCAGACATGGCGCGGGCAGGAAGTCTTACTTTTGGACTGGTGGTGCACGTTGCAATCCTTCACCCAGTAATGCAAGGTGAGTGCGTGAGTGCGCATCCACAGACCTGTTTTGCGTGTATGTTTTTGCGTGTGCTCATAGCTCTGTAGTTTGATGGACGCGCAGTCTGGATAAGAACAACTGTCTGCAAGTTCAAACGCTCTGTGTCCATCATTCAAAGCGCGATGATGACCGGGTTTAAAAAATGCACGCATCTCTACTTTTTTTCTAGCAACAGGATTGGTCGACAGGCGGAATTAGAATGGTTTCAATTACTCAAGGAGCCTTTACAGAATCATCTTTATGATTAGGGAAAGAGCCCGTGTTGCATGACTGTACCCTTAGAATTGGACTTGCTGCACTGAGAGTTTGTAAAGTACCTGCACACTTAAGAACACCAAACGGCACTGTGTTCAGTTCACTTGTTAGTTTCGCATAAAGAACATCGCATAAGTGAAGCCTTATACACAATTTACACTGTGTTGAAGTTGTTTTCATATTTATTTCTTATTTATATTTACGTAAATGCTTGTTTCATTTGTGAAATTTTGCACAATATTTAATGAAAGAGTTTTATTACGGATTTACTATAATTACAAGGAGATCCACTGATATTGGTAAACGTGAGGGTTTTCAGAGCTGAAATCTTTAAGGTTTATAGGTACTTCCCGAAACTAAAGGCTATCGCTGGTTCCTCTCCCACCCAACCCAAATAATAGCCAAAAAACGCCCCACCATAACAGCAACAAAGATTGGTGACGGAATAATTTATTTGCTGACGGATTGTTGATCTGGTTTACGGCTGTTTTAGGTGCAGACCGACAGCGTACTATTTTAGTGGGGTTTGAAATTTAAAATAGATGTATTAGAACGACAACTGGTACAGTGCAAACCTAGATGCAGTGTTTTATTACACCTGTATTAGTTTAAAAATAAATTGGCTGTCTACAGTTGTGACTATCAGTAAAATGTACTTCAAGGGGTTTAATGCCAAGACTTGTGCTATGCCATAGCAGCTGTAGTCAGATGTGTGTCGAGGCTGGGACAAGTAAAACCCAGGTGTGTGTCGAGGCTGGGACAAGTAAAACCTAGGTATATGTCGAGGCTGTGACACGTAAAACCCAGGTGTGTGTCGAGGCTGGGACACGTAAAACCCAGGTGTGTACCAACCGTCCTGTGCCACTGCTCCACTGTTCGATAGCGTCGCCTGATTTCATCAGACGGGTGCCAACGTGCTCTAGCCGTGCATAATTTATGACTGCAAACATACGCCGCTTTAGCGCCTACCTCTGTGTGGCGGAGCATGTCCCAGCCATTGGCTGGTCCCTGCGGAAGACGTTATTGTCCTCTCACTAGAAGAAGGTGGCGTTCCTTCGAAGCCCCACAGTCCACCATCCCAACAAGCATCCATGGTTTTTGCTTCAAGGCGCCTGCTAGACGATGCAGCTTCGTATAAGTGCGCTCCTGTCATTTCTTCCTCTCAAATAGATCTGGTATACCTTTTAAAACTACCTCCAGGGTACAACTAGAAGTACCTCTCTCCCATATCAGTTATACTTTCCTGCTTATTTTTACAAGAATATGATAAATTGTGCAAAATGCAGGCCATTTAAACCAGTAACACGAATTCCTTTCGCCACCCAAAATACTTGCCTCTGATATTCTTGATTTTGCAGACAAACCTGCCGCCAAGTGTTAAAACGATACGAAAGGTGTGCCAATATGACAGGGGACTTTGGCAAGCTGGAGTCCGGACAGCATATGTTTATATGTAATTATACATATAACTAGAATCGTAGGAACAGGAGTGCACTCCGTAATAAAATAAAGAGATTTGTATGTTGCACGAAAGGACGTTGAATATTAGCTGTCCCCTTGAAAAAAACCCTAGCAGACTGACTAAACACGGAAGACCAACAAGAGGAATAAAAGACCACGAAACGATGTCTGTGCCATCCATAGCTGTATCAGGGAAGACAGCTGCAACCGTGATAGTGGGGCATGTAGCCAGTAGCCATTGTGCGTTGAAGACCCCAGAGACTTTATTACTAAATAAACTAAGCCGCAATTACACAAATTATAGGCCATTAAAACCTGCATGCTCCGTCGAACGGGCGAAATGCATTTTGTGTATCACTTGCACATACCCATAGCGTATGCATGGTCTTATTGTCGGTAGTAGCTGGCAGGGAACACAGGTGAGAGGTGATAATCTTGTGTGGTTAGCAGTAAATTGGCTGGGGATGGCCACAACATAGGTATTATTGTCTCCCAGACGTCTCCAGTACAGTTAAGGTGCCCCCACACGGCATGGCTTGGTGTATAGGCGAGACAGTGTCTCAGTGGAGAGGAGGTTGACACACCAGCATTTAAACTGTGGTAGTCATGTGAGGTGTAAGTATATCGGTTAGCAGGAATGCTCCCCAGTCTCCCGACCCCGAGCACAACGGCTTGTTCTAAAGACTTTCGTGATCGTTAAAGTCAGGCACGAACCATTTCAGAGGTATTAATCACAAGGTGCTTAAAGGACAACAAAAATATTAGCCAGACGATCATAACCATCATGAACTTGTCTGTACGCTTTGCTTCTCGGCAGTGCAGCGCAAACAGAAAAAGTGATTAGCGCAAAAAATATCTGAATGCTAAGGACCCGATGTCATCCTAGCCCCGTATGCAAGACAACCGAATAGCTGTCTTATTCCTGTCATGATATTCCTGATATTCTAGCATAACCCTTTTGAATTTCCCATGCACAAAAACCGAATGGCCTATTTTGGCTCGTTATTCGGTAAGAAGTTATTTGGTCATCCCAGGAGCGAATAACTTATTCCAAGTTCGCCAAAGCAGCTTTTTGAAAACAAAACAAAAAAGATCTAGTCGGAATAAATTTAGTACCTTTACTTGCATACAGGGCCAGGCCAGGCATTCGCTCCTGGGACCACCGAATAACTTAATTATTACAGAATAACGAGGCAAAAATAATCTGTTCGCTTTCCGTGTGTGGGAAATTCAAGGAACTTATTCCAGCCATGGCGGATATTCTGGAATAAGTAAGCTATTCGGATTTCTTGCATACTGGGCCCGGTGAAATGTACACTGTAGGCCTGACAGCGCAGGTGTCTGATGTCGTTTGGAGTCGGGGAGGTGGAAGGTTTCTTTGCAGCCGTCCCTTCAAGCTGCTCGAGTTGATGGGCTCGAGCTGTCTTTTAGAAGAGATGTAGCGACAGATGTCTCTGCAGGAGATTACTTGGTAGAACACTGTTAAATTACACTTTCTCAGGTTATGAGGTTTGTTGGACAAAGGTCGATTGTACTCACGCAAAAAAAGATATTCAGAACTGTCAGAACTGCAGCTGGGATAACTCTGGATTTTCTCATTTTTCCTGTGGAAAATGAGACAATCATCTCCCGTTCTCCGTTCTTAATTCACGCACGCTCGAGCGTAGGAACGCTTTCTTGCACACACGTTCGCTCGGACAAGCACACACACACACACACACTTGTATAAACCTCCCTGCAGAACACTGTAGCCGTGGAAAACAGCATCGACACACTTCGGGCTGTAAACTTAATTTTGCTTCTTAATTCTCGCCTTTTATTCAGGCTCCATCGTCGTCTTTGAGCTAGCATGTTGGCGGCAGTTTTGTGACGTGTACATTTAAGACTAATCAGAATACACATTTCGCAGTAATAAAGTTCAGCAATAGAGATGAATAGTCAATAAATATCTTTACATTACAGAGAATTAGTCTTACCGATCTGACAAAAAAGGAAAGAACAGAGTAATTCTTTGTACTATAAAGGTATTTATTTATTATTCATTTTCAGTATTTTATTCACACTTCAAGCAGCAGTCACGTGTTTGTTTTCCCATCCCCGCCATCCCAGCTCCTCTTAAAGTTAGTTTCTCTGATAGTCTGTTTTTCCCTGAGTGCGTTTATGGGGTGATCAGGCCTTAAGATTACTTTGTACATTTTCTCGTGTTGCTCACATGCTGACAACAGACCTTAAAGTAGTTTTATATATTTTCTAGTGTTGCTTGCGTTGTGTGAAAAGGACCTAAAGCAACAGGTCTTAGGGTTATTCAGTACAATTTCTTGTGATGCTCGCGCGCTGTGAACAGGCCTGAAGACTATTCTGTACATTTTCTCGTGTTACTCGCACGCTGTGAACGACCCAGTTCGGTCCCTGTAAATCACTTTGTTTTATTTCTTTTTGTCTTGGCGCTGTCAAACAGCAAGTTGTTGGAACCAGGCTGCCTTAGGGACAATCTAGCCGCAGCTACCGCAAGCTGTCAATGCTGTTACCACAGCTGTATCTTTCGAACTTCCATCTGTCTTTGGAAATGGCAGCTTGCTTTATTTGCAGGCGAGCCAGCACCGTGTGATTTAGTGCGGCACTAGCAGGTATTTGCTGGAACCTTTGCGTGACTACACAATCGTGAGCAGGAGGCTTTGGTGCAAAATCATGCGCGTAAATCTTGCTGCATCTCGTCTTTCAAATGTGCTCGTGCGGTTGCCCGTTGTCGTGAAATGGGCCGCTGGGATATGTGATTGGGCATCAGAAACTGATCTCATGGCCTCTGTTTTCCAACGATTTCCGTATCTTTCTTGGAGAGAGGAACATGTAAATGCGTACGCACAAAAACGTAATTTTTGAAGCTACACAAGGAATGTGCAATTAAAAGTCATAACTTTGTTTGTCTGGGGGTTTTTGAATGAAATTAATTCGGGAACTATGTGTGAAATATTATGTAAAACTTACTTCATAATGTTTGCATTTTCAGATAAAACATTATTACAGTACTGTCATGTGTATCTCGCTGTTTGTTACAATTGTTTCTGCGCAGGTTATTTAGTTCATCAGAGTAGTTTATGTGTGAACGCAGTATCACATACACCCAAACTTGCTGTCCCCCTCCTACCACCCCCCCCCCCCTGGTGTTCGTCTGCTGAGATCGGAATCGTGGTGAAACGATGTAGTCCTAAACTGACTTACACTTCCCATAGGACAGATCGATACAGGGACAATTACCGCACATTTCTAGAAAGTCTTGCTGACTGCACCCTGGGGGCTTACAGCCAAAACGTGGTAAAGGTGTCTGGTACTGTGCTTAAAGTTCAAAGCCACTGCCAGTTCACTCACTAATGAGACTCTGCACTCTTATGGCCTGTTTATGGTCGCCGTTACATGCTCCACAGTTTATGATCACAATGACATGCTCCACGTTTTATGATCACAGTTACATGTTCCACAGTTTATGATCACAATGACATGCTCCACACTTTATGATCACTGTTACATGCTCCACAGTTTGATTACTGCTACATGCTCCTTTATGGTTACTGTTACATGCACAGTTTATGATTACTGTTACATGCTCCACAGCTTATGATTACTGTTACATGCTCCACAGTTTGATTACTGTTACATGCTCCTTTATGGTTATTGTTACATCCACAGTTTATGATTACTGTTACATGCTGCACAGTTTATGATTACTGTTACATGCTGCACAGTTTTGTTCTTTTCTCCCCCTCCCCTTCCCATCTTAACGTTTACCGCATGTGTTGTAGTGATTATCAGCCGAGGCTCACGTGTCACATTGAAAGGGTTTATCCTGAGAGACCTGGAGCCGTATTCATGGCGTTGGGTAAGCCTAAACCGATCGCGATCACGCGACAAACCATCGGTTAGCGACTTTTGTTTAGAATTCATGGGCGTCTTAGGGAGTTAACCGATGGCCGCTAACCACCGTTAAAATAACGGTGTTATCCACTACCAGTAAGCACGATAACCGACCGTTAAACATAGCGGCGATCATCTTTTTTCTTGCTCGACAACGCAGAATGTTCAGAAGGGAGAGAGCGCATTTCACAAGACGGCAGTAATGTACCAAAAAGCTCGGTATTAAAATAATAATTGAAATTTTTCGTGAGAGCTGAAGCGCGTACAAAATAAACACTAGCAAACACACTTGAAAAATGTTTACAACACACTCACAGACACACGTACACACATGCATATATATTGTATGCACACTGACAATATGTCTGAAGTATTACGCCCACAAAGTCCGACGTGTGAAGAAGACAACAGTATTATGCCCACAAAGTCCTACGTGAATTATCAATCAATTTAAACAACCGTTAAATGCTAACCGTGGGTTCCTAAACCCACACTGGTCAAGTTTAGCGTCATTGTAACAGGCCGGGTAGTCTAGGGCGCGTGCCAAGTGCGTGCTAGCACATAAAGGGCGCCGTGAGAGAGTGTGTGCAGTCAGACGATTACAAAGAAGAATTACCAAAGACGCCGAAAGAGCAGATGTATACAGTCGGACGCAGAACTGCAGTCTTTATTTACCACGGCCTGTTACAGGGTGTTGGCCCCAAGCTCGCT
>SMGT01003977.1:25262-39278 GCA_004794575.1 Lanistes nyassanus
AGATAGATACAGTATCTCCTAGTTAATGAATATGACATGTAAACTGATTCGACTTTCAGAATTCTGCAGAAATTGTTCGTTGTTCCCATTGAAATGTTCTTTTTCTCAATGTTCACATCGTACACAGTTTCTGTCCCTTTGTCTCTCTGTCTTTGTTCTCTCGTTACTTCCGCTACGCCGCCATGATGTTCTGGCTTCTTTTCATTTCGTTTTGAGCATTACGTACGTGAACATGCTTGCCGTATTGTTTATTATTCTAACATATCCCTATTGGATTAACGATAATCCTTGTCCTGGCTAGGGCTGAGACAAGCTGCTGCCTGAGGTTGGGACGGAGACAGTTTGTATGTTGATGTTTGTTGGTGACCGTCACGTCAGCAGGGAGCCTGTCTCGTGACAAGGGCAAGAGGTAAGAGGGTGCTATTGTGTGTGGGCGGGGGGGGGGGAGAAAGGGGGAGGAAACCGGAGCAATCGAAGAAAAGGGCCGACGACTAGCCGTGCAGACAGGCGCCACATGCAGAGAAAGTGGGTGTGCCGGACACGGGATCAGAACCCATGCCCTTCTGCATCGACGACAAGCGAGGGTTACAGTTACGCTTGTCTACTGAAATCCTAGACTCCCGCAGCCGGGTTTTGTGTGTAATTAAAAGGCAGGTTGTACGTCCATGTAATGATAAAGCCAGTGTAATCACTAAACCCCTTGCCAGTGATCAAACATGCTAGTGATCAAACCATCAGACCATACGTATGTGTAGAGGTACGCCTGTTTAATCACCAAGCCTCACCGTTACGTAATCCCAATTAAAACCTGAACATACCTCAAGCCTGTGTAATGCGCACACCTCACCAAATCTTACACCTGTAAAACCACCAAACCTCACTCCTTTGTAATCTCGAAGCCATATGTCCACCTGTATAATCACCTAACTTCAGGCCTTTGCAATCTCGAAGCCCAATGTCTTTTCTGGAAACGATGGAGGTCGACGGTCAGCGAGATGCAGACACGTTGCCATCGCCCCGGTCATGGCAAGGGCAGAGGAGTCATGGGGCATGTCAGGGGCAGAGGAGTCATGGGGCATGTCAGGGGCAGAGGAGTCATGGGGCATGCCTGGCACTAAGCGCTGTCTAGACATGACATTCCATGGACTCTGTTCTGGCCATCGAGTTTACAAGGAAATTGCGCTGTTTGCATCAGCAGCTTGAAGGTAGAGTTATATGGGCGTGTTCCACAGACACGCTCACATACTCTGTGGGTGTGTTCCACAGACACCCTCACATACTCTATGGGTGTGTTCCACAGACACGGTCGCATTGTCTAGTCATTACGAAATCCCGTATAATTGTGCGTAACTCGCTTTATATCACAAGGACCCTACGCTGCAAAGATTAGAGAGCGTATACGTTACATCTTGTACAGTTTTTAAAGGCTGGATTTGAAAAAAACGATTTGATAATATACGGTTTCGAAACTGAACAGTATCCAAAGTATCGTTTTACTATTACCTTCTTCTCTTTGCCATCTTGCCTTAGCTTCTCTATCTCCTGACAGTTGTCCAGATGACTGATGTTTATTGGGTAACTCAGGGGCTAAAACTTCTTGTTATACAGCACCAGGTGGATCTTTAAGCTCGGAAAGAATGTAATTATGATCATGAGCTTTGTAAACAGACATAGCATATTTCATATCCATAATAAAACCATTTTCTCTTTCTTATTTCCATATCTGCTGAATCTGTAGTTTGTTTCTATCTTCATCGAGACACTGTGCCTGTACAACAGGTGAGTGAGGCTAGACCCGAGAGCGTTTTTGTTGTACCACATCATTTTCTTTAGAAGTTTCCAGGACTATACCACGACCTCATTTTGTCCGGCAGACATTTACTTTGTAGACATATTGTCCTGATTTATATACCCTCCGTCATCCTACTCAGCTTTGGCGAAGCAACGCTCAGGGCTATATCCTTGCAAATGGACGTGAAATTCCACCCCTACATCTCCTGCCCACCACTCGGCTTAGTGGTAACAAGTGAAGCAAATGTGCACATATACTTCTCGCGGAAACGGAGAGAAACACGAGTAAGTGTGTGTGTTTCTCGGAGAAAGAGAAGAACCACGTCTAAAAATATCAGTCTCAGAGTATGTATCTTGTCCTTAGGCAGTACGCTTACGAACCATTCGTCTGCCCTCTGTGTCCATCAAGAAAAAGTATGCCCTTTACTTGTGCAAGCTGTGCACGCTCACCCTTTGTATTCGTGTACAAACTGAAAAAGAATAACGAGAGAGAGAAGGAATTAGAGATTTTGCGAAAACGGGATGAGTGTGCAGCATTGGTTTTCGCTCATGGGTTTGGGGTTTTTTTTTCATCAATCAGCGGAGATAAGTTTCAGCTGGAGTTTATGTACAACAGGTGGAAAGAGTGTTCTGGCTTAATAAGACAGATATGCTGACAATAGCTATACATATCGTCTCAATGACCCCAACTAATTTTACTTATGCTTTCTCATCTGATCGAGGTCTACAAAGCCAACTAACTACATTGAAGAAGCATAGCTAGGAGAAGAATGCTAATTTTGTTGTTGTTGTTGTTGTTTTAGATGACCAGTAATGTGGGGCACAGGGGGGAAGTGACTCAAGAACAGGTGTTGTCTAAACAAGAGGCCTGCGAGAAATGGCGGGAACAAAATAGAGCTAGTCCTGTCTGCCTAGCCTCGGCAAGCGGTGGCAGTAACAGTTTGTGCATAAACCCCCTGCACAACGTCACGTGCAGCTGGCATCAGTTAGTAGACTGGCTGACAGTGTTAATGGTGATATGGTGATGTGAATTGTTTATATTTGCCTGCAGTGACTCTCTTCTTCTTGTTGTGCACGTGACTCACCTTGCGAACCCCCTGGTTAATCGAGACGCGTGGTCCATTTTATTAACGCACTTGGAATCCTGACATCTATATGTTAATAGCACGCTGGTCGCCATTTTCCAGGCAGTTTACACGCTTCTGTTTGAACAGTAGGGTCGATGGAGTTCGATAACTCAAGTCCTTTGATCTTATGAATAGAATAACATCCCCTGTTTCTGGGACAACCGATATTGAATGGACTTCCTGCACCTTATGGCACCTTCCAGCCCTGTAGTGATTTTCTTGATACAGTTAGGTCGATCCCACAAGAATGTTCACAAAATGAAGAATGCCGTCCTAAGCTAACGGCATCCCACTAAACGCTTTTTCCTGACCATGGCTATAGCCCCAGAACTACCCGGAACTGAGGCAGACTGGGTAGAGTCAACTGTAGGACCAGGATCATACCACTCACAGCCATTTCTTTTACGTCAGCTTACGGTGTGGCTTGGTGCAATAAACTTGGTGAAATAAGCTTCATTTATACTAACTCATCGGGATCTCCAATAAGCAACGTATTTATCTGTGCCAAATTTTCAATCCATATCTATGCTTGTTTCGCGGTTTTGGTATCAATTTGTGCCAGTTTTGCATTAGTTTTAGAAAATTCTAGAAGACGGAAGAGATGACGGGGGGCATATCCCTTACTTTACGCATATTGAATGCTTGATACGAACTAGCTACAACGTGGCTGTTCCTAATCGCGTTTGTCTCTGTTACTCTGCTAGCTGCACTTTTACACAATGCAGCATCACAACCGGGTTTTTTTATTTCAAGTATGTGTCAGTTTTTAGGGTTTTTTTTTTACTTTTTGAGGAAAATAGTGACAAGGAAGTCGTAGCCATGTGATTAATTTTAGGAGAAGACATGATGAATTTAGTGGAGGAAAGAGACAAGTTTTCAGACCCCAAAAACCCATTGTTAGAGACGTTTCTTGAAACTTGAGTTTGAGTCATTCATTCCGAAATAGTGAAAACCAGATTAGATTTAAATATCCAGTTGAAATAGGATAGGATGGGATACAAACCCATGAGCGTGGTGGCGAAGGGTTCTCATGGGGTAGGTTTGTTCCTATAGGCATCAGGGACGTAAACAACTATCGTTCAAAAATGATGAATGGCTTGAAATGAACGCATTTGGCTGTAGCAGGCACACGTGCCATGGGAGTTAGGGAGGGAAGAGAGATTCAGAAAGACAAAAAAGTTGATTAGAGAAGAGAACCTGAAATATAAAGAAAAGGTAGAGAGGCTTTTCTGGTCTTGTAGTGTTAGGGATTTTTTTTTGGTTGGAAGGGTCTGAGGAAGAAAGGGTGAGGTCAAAGTGACGGACAATGACATGACTGATACAGAAAGACTCACGTTTGCCGAGGGTCTTAACAAGTTCTGCTGTAGATTTGATTCGCATGACTTCTTGCATGAAAGAAGCAAAGCATCTGATGTCGTGAAGCTGCTGTTACAGAATGTAGTGGCACCAGCTATCGACGTGCAGACTTCACTTGTGTCCGAGTAAAGCTGCTGCTGGTGATGTCACTCGCGAGAGGCTGCTGAAACGTCTTGTGACATCTTGAACACATCGCTGAAAAGACGTACTTTCTAATGTATGGAAAACAGCTGCCATCTGCCTCGTGCCCCCCCCCCCCCACACACGAAAGGGTACGCTAACACGGTGTAGGCAGAGAATCTACATGCCGTACCAGCTAAGAGCACTGGTGGTGTCAAGTGAATCTTAGGGCAGTGTTACACCTAGGTGCAAACGCACGCGCACACGCACACGCGTATGCACACACACACGCACACGCGCATGCACACATACGCACACACGCACGCACGCACGCACGCACGCACGCGCGCGCGCGCATACGTGTAACATAAGGAGCTTACCGAGGTGGTCGTCTAAGTATATCTGCCTCTCTCCGTTGTGATGCCTTATACAGGAAACAAGCCAGGCTTCGTGTAAGTCTTGGACTGCTATCGGCCATGAGTACAGAGAATCGAAACATGGAAGGATATCGATAAAACGTCATAGGGATGTACCGCTTCTGCAAGTCGTCATAACGCTGACAAACAAATAAAAAATGCAATTCAGTTTCATCAGAATGACGAGATGGACAATCCATGGTATGATGTACATATAGAATGAAGGGGAGAGAAAGAGAGAGAGAGAGGAACGGGAGGAGATAGTGCCAGCAACATTTTAAAGAGACTGTACTTGCGAAATTTTGGAGAATATCCTGCATCAGACGGACATATTCCCCCCACCCCCAGCATGAGGCTAAACGTCCTGTGATCTCTGTAATGGAGGTCCAGTGTGGCCACAAGACTCTGTCCCGTTCCCCGTCACTCGGCTTCTGCAGCCCACAGGAAGTATCTGGTTCGGTGCTGTTGCCACAGACGGTAACCATAGTAACTACAGTTTTGAAAAGGATTTATTTGCTGAGAAACAATAGCAGTGTGATGTTATGTCATGGCTGGCATGTCTGTCCCCAGCCTTGGGAGACGCTCAACAAATTTCTTTTCGTTGGTACAGGACTCTGAAACCTGCGTCGAGCATGGCAAACGGAAGGACGCAGAAGGGGGAGTTACTTCAAAGAGTGTTATCTGGGACTGGCAGCAAAGATGGTGGAGATGTTTACCGACATCTTTTTAGGACGAAAGCACGTCCTCTTGTGAAACATTCCAGGCTAACTGGTGTGAATAGTTGTATAGTTCACTTCTTTTGACGTCGCTCCTAGCCCCGGCCCTGACTGGCCCTGTTCTACCCTCACCTTGGTGGGCATGTCGCTTTGAGAGAACATCGTCAGTGTCATTGCCAAACCTAGTAACTCAATTTCTCGCCAGAATGAGATACAAGGTTTGGCAAGGACACTGACCATATGGTATATGGGGCAACGTGGTCTTCATCTGTAGTGCTTTGGTCAGATTGATTTACCAGCTGTACCTCCTAGGCTAACATTCTTTCTCAAGCCAGCAGGCTCGTTCAAGAGGCAAGCCTGAAATAGCCGGTAACACACCCTAAAACTGATGACCCTACTGACAACTTGCATTAACGTAGACAGGAAAACCGTGGACGCCGCTGTTACAACCCCACATCGAGGCTTCCTCATGTACATTTCCGTTCACCCATAAGCTAAGGTGTGATCGACTTGTTGAAATTGTTGATAAATAAATATCTGTGTACGTGCGTGCGTGTGATGCACTAACAGGGACATGCACGCGTAATAGAGAACTGATGCATTCACTGTCCCACACCATTGCGCACGCCTACATTTCGTCATCCCCCACCTCTCTCTCTCTCACTCTCTCTCTCACTCTCTCTCACTCTCTCTCTCTCACTAGCTCACATGCAGTTACCAATATATTTACTCTCTTATGTGGGGAGAATGTTTATTGTTAAATACTCTTTTTCTCTGGGTATCTCTCCCAGATAAACACACATGCAGGCCCACTTGCTCTCATCCACGTATACACACGCACACAAAGAGTTGTCTCTCACTATTCTCTCTCTCACACACACACACAAGCACACAGGACCCCCCGCGCAGGGCCATACACTCTCTTGGCTACTGAGCTCAACGTTGAAGTGCTGGCTGCTTGGCTACTAAGATAACATCTTGCCACAGTAACGTATTCCTGTCATGCGATTGGCCACCAGCATCTCAAGCGTTGACAGTACAGCGATGTTAATGTTGATGTTGGTTATTACTGAATACAAAACGTCCACACTGGTGTGTGGTGTTACCGGACTCTACTATAAAGTCCAGCAGTCAAATGATGTATTAGTTCAGTGGCCACCAGACTGCCGGAACGCAACACTGCTTTGAGAGTTTTGGTCCTGACCAAGACCTCATTTTATCACAGTGATATCCACTGGGTGATTTCACAGCCGTCCAGTTGTTTCCTGTTTTCAAGGCTATAATTAACTCCACCTTGACTTGAATTTATTGTAAATTTGATGACTTGCTAACCTTCCTATCTCTAGACAGGCAGACAGCATATAATATATTTAACAGGCTAGCTTTGCATTTCGCTTTTGCCCTGAGACATCGTGCAAGCTTGTCGATCGGTTTCTAGACATTTCGCAACGGAGTAGTCTCTTCAGTCCTGTGAACAGAGTGCAGGAAGCCATGATTATTGAATCCAGTAAACTCCGACTTCTTTTTCTGTGGTCAGCGATGTTATAAAGGGATGCAACTGCACCGCGATGTCTGTATGAGATAAAGTCCAGACGAGCGCGCATAGCGCCATTTGATCACGTATGGGAATAAAAGGTAGTCGTCGGCAGCGAGATAACATTGATTCCTGTTGTCAGCAGTACACGGAGTTTGTTTCAGAAATACTGGATACTACTAATACATTCCTGTTGTCAGCAGTACACGAAGTTTGTTTCAGAAATTATGGATACTACTAATACAACTTTGTAATACCTCTTATCATGCAGGGAATGATATGCGTCAGTGACAGATTTAGAAAACAGGGGGAGGGGGGTTGGAAGGGAGGGGATAGGAATGTGGCGCTGTCTGTATACATATCTGGTTTGCATATAAATCTTCTGAGATAAGCCGACTGCTCTTCATTACCATCTTTATGGAGGCTAGTTTCATTATCCTGCTGAGTGTTGTTTTCCTTATCCTGCTGGGAGCTATTTTCTGAGGGTTTTTTTCCTTATCCTGCTGGGAGCTATTTTCATTATCGTGCGAAGGCTATAGTCCGTCGCTGTCCCGTGGCAGTTTGTCGGTATTCATGTGATCTCTCTTCACTATCCTGCTGACGCTAGTTTATCCCAATATTGGCAGAGTGTACTTGTTATTAATATGTTGATACGAGTTAATCATCGGGGAGCCATACAGTAGACAAGATGATAGCACCTTTGTATTGCCCCATCCTTCCCCCCAATCCTTGGATCTGAGTGGTCTGCGTGTCGTAGGGAGCCACAAAACCTGTCATGCGCACCTCACTTTTGTATATCTTAACTGGACTTTTCTGGAGGGGCTGGGGTGGGGTGGGATAGCTCCAGTATCTGTACTTTGTGTGTGTGTGTGTGAAGGTTTACGTGATCAGGTCTCTGCGTTCTTGTTGACAGGATTTCCAGCTCGAGTTGTAGAAAGTTGGAGGGGATGGGCTCCTTCCCTTTTCTGGCCAATCAGCGTCTATTTAAATGCGCCTAGCGCTGTACGCTGCATGCAAGTAATTCTTTGGACTGTCTTGTAGTTTCTTCAATATACAAATGCCCCAAGGCGCTGGCTCCATACCCGTGTGCCTGGCTACACTCCTTCCTGTCGGCCGAGCCGGATATGGGTATCTGACCCATGGGTCAGGGAAGGTAAGGTAGCGAGGGAGATGAGATGGATAAAAAGTTCTCAACATGCACGAGAACTTTTCTGATGTGTACACACGCGTATTTGCATACATGTGTCTAGCTATCTCTAGTTTGGGGACTGTAGACCTTATCACTACTGTCTCGTCTAAAGAGCACGCTCAGGTTTTCAACATACAAGAGAAGTTTTGCAATACACGGTAGACAGGCCCACAGTCTCTCTCTCTCTCCCACTCTCTCTCTCTCCCACTCTCTCGCTCCCACTCTCTCTCTCCCACTCTCTCTCTCTCTCCCACTCTCTCTCTCCCTGTGTGTGAAAGAGAGAAGGAGGAGGGAGTGACAAGAGCGGCAAGGGGAGGAAGGAGGGCCAGGCTCGAGTCCGATAATTTGAAATAAAAGCAGAAATTGTTCCTGTGTCACCATGACAACTTCCCTACGTTCACTAGTGTTGCTATCATGAGGCAATAACCAGTATCTGTCACTACTCCAGTATGTTACAATGTATGTCGCTGCTCCAGTATGTTACAATGTCTGTCACTATTCCAGTATGTTACAACGTCTGTCGCTACTCCAGTAAGTTACAACGTCTGTCACTACTTCAGTATGTTACCACGCCTGTCACTACTTCAGTATGTTACAACGTCTGTCACTACTTCAGTATGTTACCACGTCTGTCACTACTTTAGTATGTTACAACGTCTGTCACCGTCGTGATCGTTGCAAAAAACAGCAATTTCACGGATGACAAAATACTGCAGCACTCTAATAAACATACACGCGCGCGCAGACGAGAGAGAGAGAGAGAGAAAAAAGGAGAGAGATAGAGCAGGAGAGAGAAAGAGAGTGGGAAGTGAGAATGTGGTGGTGGTGGTAACAGAGGCGAGGCATTTTCAAGGGTGAGACTGCCTCTGTTTGTAGAAATGGCGGCTTTGCCTTATTTTTTGGTGCTAGACAGCTCCAGCATGACAGCGACTGAAGGGGCTCTGAGTAAATCAGTAACGTCCGATATTGATCAACACACTTCACACATTTGTCCAGCCCTTACGACACCGGCCCTATGCCGAGCCTAAATCGCTTTTTCACAAAAGAACAGGCACAGGGGTGGTCCGCCATGAATAATTCATCTCGAAAATAGTGTATTTTCTTGAAGTAAATAATGAGTTCATGATATAATGATAACGTTTTACATCGTCATCATCATCGTCGTCGTCGTTCTCCTCCTCGTCATCATCATCATCACCGTCGTCGTCGTCGTCGTCATGTCGTGACATAAAGTTTTTGGACATAATCATACATTCGTAACAATTTGTACATCGGTCTTATTCCGACAGAAGTGCGGGTCCTATTTGGATTATTGTAGCTTTGTCCGCTGTCACAGTCTCCAGGTCTTTCTTCACTCACTTGTTGTAATGGTCCGCCACTCACTTGTTGTAATGGTCCGCCACTCACTTGTTGTAATGGTCCGCCACTCACTTGTTGTAATGGTCCGTCACTCACTTGTTGTAATGGCCCGTCACTCACTTTTTGTAACGGTCCGTCACTCACTTGTTCTAATGGTCCGTCACTCACTTGTGGTAATGGTCCGTCACTCACTTGTAATGGGCCGCCACTCACTTGTTCTAATGGTCCGCCGCTCACTTGTGGTAATGGTCCGTCACTCACTTGTTGTAATGGTCCGCCACTCACTTGTTGTAATGGTCCGTCACTCACTTGTTGTAATGGTCCGTTGATATTTTGTATTACTTTCGCACCTTTCGCCTGCTACTTTCTTGGGGCCGTTCCAACTTCGAATTCGCCTTCGTGGTGGTTTGTTTTAAAATCTGAATACCAACTTAATTCTTTTTGTCGAGTCTTGGAGGTCGTCAGTTGGAAGTCGCTCATGATTGTCATCTCAGAGGTTGAATCCAGAGGTTGAATCAGTTGGGAAACAAAGAATTTTTATTTGCATTTTGCTTTTTATATATTTACCCTGAATGTGTTATTAGGATTACTTTTGTGTGGTTTTATGGCACAACTACTTTAGGTTGCTTAAAATAGACACAACTACTGTAGGCTGCTTAACATAAAAGGGGAAAATCCCCAGATGCATGTCACAGCACACGTAGGTGGTCTGCCGCATTTGAGAATCATTGGGTTCAGGCGTTAATACAGATTGGGTTATGGTTTGTTTGGAGTAAATAATGTTTCCTTGTATCATACTGTCAATTTGTTAGATTTTCCCACTGAGATATCCGTCTGTAAGCGCGTCTGTGTGTTTATATCGTGAATCTGGATTGTTTCCCCTTTGCTTCAAGCAGCTGACGTTGTGCCATTAAACCACCCAATAACACATCCAGCGTAATCAGACAAACCTTTGCAGTCAGCAGGGAGCTGAACATTAAAATATTTCTGTGTACTTCAAACAACGTTTGAGTAAAACTTGAGGATTTTTTTAAAAAATTGTCTAAACCGTCTTTTCCACAGAGAAAATCAGCATCATGCACGTACTCAAAATTGTTGTGGTGACATCCATGGAAGTTGTGAGAAACTTCTCATGTGACTGTAGCTGAGAGTCGTTCCCCTGACAATAATCGTCATTAAATATTCATTTCTTCACTTCATTTTTTCCCTTTATTTGCCCCCTTTTACCCAAGTGGCTTGAGAGTAGCGTCCTTGCTAATTTCCTTCAGCATAGCATGGCGAGTCATAACAGGTGGCGCTGTAAGACGAACGGCGTCATAGATTGACTGGCAAGAGACGCAAATCGAGTGCAGACCTAGAGGACTGGCTCGCATAAGCGTTGGGATCTCCCCATCCGGTCATCAGAGCGGTCGTAAGGGCGATTCGCCCTGTGTATTTTACGTCCCCCTTTAAGTATGAAGAGGAGATAAGAACGCTCATGCAAGCCACCCTATTTCTCCTTTTCAGTCTCACCATCGCTTGGCCCTAGCGGTCAAGCACGTGGAGTTTTAGTTTGTGAAGATACCACAGAGTTGCCGCAATGCCAGTGCTCCAGCGCACTCCTCTGTGAGCTTGATAGGAGCCGTTAGTGTGACGTCACAAAGACAACGGGTCTTCCAGCACGTGTGTCCAAGGTTTCCTGTCGCTATATTTCACGATCCCAGGATATTTTAAGAGGGGATTGAGACGTTTACCTGCTTTATTTTTTTTCAGAGACCTCAAAAATGGCCTTTGTGAGATCAAATGATCGAACAAGGACGTTTTTGAAGAAAAATGGGAGGGGGGCGAGAAGCTGGACGGCACGGCGGCATGCGCCACTGTGAATCCAAGGAAATGAGGAGAAAGGGAGAAAACCCTTGGGGAGCGGGTAGCACTCTGGATTGAAAGGCCGTAGCCAGGAGTACAGGGGAAAGCCGCCAATGAAAATTGATCAGATATTGCACGCACAGCTGTGTGTAGCATGCCGCACTTTCTGTGACACAGACACGCTGTCTGACGGTTCGGTTTTCTTCTACTGTACTGGCTCACGTGCCGCAGTCAAAAAAAAAAAAAAGGCAACTGAGAATACTGTATGCACTGCTTCCAGTGCAAACACGGGATGTGTGGGTGTGGCACATTACTCCTCGTGCAGCTGTCAATCAGCGGTTCGTGAAAGTCTGAGCATTTACTGAACACTACGTCTACTTTCGACTTATGTCTTATGAAAATATAATACACAGATGTACAATAAATTTGTCCCGACCGTCCATGATTGACGAGCCTGAGAGACGCTGTAGCTGACTGTTTAGTCGCCTGTATGAATTAACTCAGTTTTATTCAGAGTGACTGGTACTTGTGCGGCTCCTGCCAGTGGAATTGCGCTCATAATCTCATTGTGTTATTACCTTTTGTAAATACTCTTTGAGTCATGTGTATGCCGCTGTCATATCGACATCTTCCTCTTCTATCTCTCCCTCCCTCCCCTGCTACTCTACCTCCCCTCTCCCACCCAAAAACTTTCCGTGTACTAAATACCTAGTTATCAATCTGTCTTTCCTTCTGCCCGTATTAAAACAACAGCAGTGGTACGCTGCTTACTTGTTACACATTGAAATATTTGTGTAGGAGGTATATAATAGTACAGATTGTAACAAGATAAATGTTAGTAAAACCACACGTACATCACAAAAACAAAAACCACAAACATGTACACACGCGTCTCTATACGGATGCTGCTACCACAGAATAACACAAAATAAGTTGTAGCACAGGCCTGAATGCCGAGAGTGTCAGTGTGAAACAAGCCTCACGACGCTTTCGGTACAGAGGTTTGCCGCACATTCTGTACACACACCCCTCCCCCACGGTCCTGTTCAGTAAATTAAAAATCTGAGACATCGCGAACACTAGGATCAGTTAGGAAGAGGGGCCTTAACTCTGCCAGCATTTGAAATATTGCATTTTATACATTTCCTTGTGTTTCCTTGATTTTCCTTGATTTTCCTTGATTTCCTTGTGTTTCCTTGTGTTTCCTTGGGCTCTTTAGAGCCCAAGGTGATATCGACTCAGCAAGTCAGTGCAGCCTCACTTAAAACGAGTTATTGCGCATAGTACTACATACTTCTGTATGGTTTGGAAGGACAACGACACGTCTGTGACCTGGGAACATGAGGCACTGCACTCGACTTTTTAGAGTAATGAACTTTTTTTTTAAAAAAGGGATTTCTGCTGGCTTTGGGAACAAGTAAGAAAAACGTCGTTGAATTGAGACCCGATGGGCGAACGAGGCTTGGAGAAAATGTTTTCAGAGTTTAGTCACGACGCTTGTAGTGACATTGTCATTGGCTTTTTGCCAGCATAGAAAAGTTGTTGTTTAAAAACGGAACAAAATGCGTTTGTTTAATGACACCGTGAAGTAACTGACCTCTTAGCACTGTAAATGCAAGTAGAAGATATTTGGTTCTCAGTAATGTTTCAGTAATTGGTGTCAGTTGGTACAATAATTAATGTCAGTTGTTACAGAAGTTGATGACGGTTGTTACAGTAATTGGTGTCAGTTGGTACAGCAGTTAGTGTCGGTTGTTTCAGTAAACAGTGTCAGTTGTTACAGTAATTGGTTACAGGGCAAGGCAGCTGTGGTGCAATACAGTTTTAGTGTTGATAATACAAAAAGAGTATTTCATCAGTAAGGTCAGGCAACTGACACTATATCTGTGGTCGAGGTTTCACGAACGATCCCGTTTTAATATTTTGAGAGTATAAAGATTTTATGTGTTTATAGGTTTATGACGAGTAATGAGAACCTTTGTAAACACTCCGAATTATCTCTAAAAAGAAATGAATCCCGTCATCAGTCCTGTCTGAAAGCTGTCGTGCCCTCATAACAAATCTATTATTTGAGATAATTAAACTCTAATTATGACCGCAGGGACAGGGAACTGGCTTGTAAGGCAAATCAAAGCCGAATAAAGGAGAAGTAATATGCATACACCAAGGAGTCACATAAAAGATAGATCTGGCTTGGGAGAACCCAAGAAAAGGGATATGGTGATTTGGTGTGAGCGAGGCACTCGTTTCAGAGTGATTTGGAGTGAAAGAGAGGTAGTCTGCTGAAGAAGACCGGTTGGTTGGTTGGTTGGTTGGTTGGTTGGTTGGTTGGTTGGTTGGTTGGTTGGTTGGTTGGTTGGTTGGTTGGTTGGTTGGTTGGTTGGTTGGTTGGTTGGTTGGTTGGATTAGTGAATGATTGGTCGATCGATACCTTTTGAGTGATGTGCGATGTGGGATGGGCAATCCACAAGTTGGATTCTTAGTGGAAAGGGTCTGTTCAGACAGTGCGTTGGCTGGAATTTAAACAGAAATGATGAGCAAGGGAAGAGAAGCAAAAAGGGAA
>SMGT01003977.1:39296-63484 GCA_004794575.1 Lanistes nyassanus
AGAAGTGAGAATGGAAGAGATGCGACAAGGGAAGAGAAACGAGAAGGGAAGAGAAGTGAGAAGGGAAGAGAAGCAAAAAGGGAAGAGAAGCGAGAAGGGAAGAGATGCGACAAGGGAAGAGAAACGAGAAGGGAAGAGAAGCAAAAAGGGAAGAGAAGCGAGAAGGGAAGAGAAGCAAAAAGGGAAGAGAAGCGAGAAGGGGAGAGAAGCAAAAAGGGAATAGAAGCGAGAGGGGAAGAGAAATGAGAAGCGAAGAGAAGCGAGAAGGGAAGAGAAGCGAGAAGGGAAGAGAAACGAGAAGGGAAGAGAAGCGAGAAGTGAAGAGAAACGAGAAGGGAAGAGAAGCGAGAAGGGAAGAACATGCAAAGAAAAGGTAACCGAAGACGAAGCGGCATGGAACAGGGCAACTGATTGAAAACGGAATTTCGCTGATACCGTTATTTATTTAGAGTAATGGAATTATTCGATTACGACTTGCAAGTGCTACTGCCTCCACCCTTCCTCCATCCCTCAACGTCTTTCTGAAGCGCGGTCTCCACTCCCGGAAAAGACATGAAAGAAATTGACCTGTCCGAGATTGTGATACAATCTGCAGAGTCCGGAGAGCGCAGAGATCAGAAATGTGCACCAAGCAGGATCAGGTTTGATGTTTTATGCGAAAAATCAGGAGGTGTGTGTGTGTGTGTTCGTTCTGAGCAGAAGTGAACGTACTGGTGAACTATCTTTGTTTGCAAGTCCGCTAATCTCACGCTATACGTGCTCACAGACCATGACTCGTGCCACAGACCCTGACTCGTGCCACAGACCCTGACTCGTGCCACAGAACTGCAGTCCGCTTCTCCTTCCTGGCGCGTGCCTGCGTTGCGCATGACCGTAAAACTGAAGCGGTATGGATGCAGTTAAATATAGCTCCGGGGAATGGCTTTCAACTCGAACAAAACCTGACAAAGTTCAGTTTCTACATGCGGACTGGACGAGGTTTGCTCGGCCAGTGTCATACCCACGCGCCACGACCGGTGTGATACTCGGGATGTGATGTTGACGATTTGAGATCTTAGGCACACTTTAAGAACGCCGTAGTGTCCCAGCTTGTCGTTTATCTCGCATTGCTCCACAAAATCGCTATCACGTGGCTATCGACATTGCACAGTCAGTCGCTATCATTGTCCCACACAGCCGTCTATAGAACTTGTGCAGACGACTCCAAACAGAGCTGTGACGACACCCATATCTCCAGTAGGTGACAGCGAGGCAGACAAGTCCACATGGTCATGTCTGCTCCCAGAAAAGGCTGATATAACTTTTTTCGAATGAGTTCGTATACGTTTTCTTTTGATTCTAACAACACACGGGATCTCTGTTATTAAATTCTACACCACACTGGGTCTCTTTTTTGAGTTCTACCAGCACATGGGATCTCTTTAAGTACATGGATGTTTAGCGGCACATGGGGTCTATTTTTTAAAAGTCTACCACCACGTGGGACCTATACCAGCACATAGGGTCTCTACCAGCATGTGGAGTCTGCTAGCACATGGGGTCTTCACCAGCACATGGAATCTCAATAAATACACGGGACCTCTACCGGCTCATGGGATCTCTTTAAGTACATGGATCTTTAGCGGTGCATGGGATCTCTATATACGTACATACCAGAACATAGGATCTCTACCACGACATGGATCTCTTGTGTCTCGCGGAAGATCCTGTCCTGTTCGATATAGAACTGATATAGCTAGGTTATGTCACGCCCCATACAACTAGTCACTGTCAGTGTGCCCCACAATTGCTGTCATTGTCGTACACAGCTAGTCTTTGTCACCGCCCTATATTAACCTAGTCTGTATCACAAAGCTGTCGATTGTCAGTCTGACTAACGTAACTATTCAGCTGGTTTGCCGCACGGAGCTGTAACTGCCGTCTTAGAGACATTACTGCCTTTTATATGTGGTGCTACACACTCAGCTCGTTTTAAGCCTAGAATGAATCAAAATGAAAAAGAGGTAACTGCTGCCTCTCGCTTTGGCCATGCGTTCACCTTTTCCCCCCGATGTCTCTGCTGGATTCAGAAAATACAGGAAAGAAAGAATCACGTGATGTGCTTAAACTCCAATCAGTTACCGCTTCTCTTGCTGCTTTCCTATTGCTGCTGTCGTCGGGCTTCCGGCTGGGGTTGTTGCTGCCTTCACTGATGGCGGTGCGCAGTAACGTTGAACACACGTGCGGCGTCATGCCCCCCAATTGCCCTTGTCCAGAGGTGACGTTGAATCCCATGGTGCGATGTCTGGCCACTGGGTGTGAGAATCTCTCGCATCCACATCCAGACCACGATCTCATGGCGCCCTCGAAGGCACCCTTTGTCCCGTTGTGTTCCCATGCCAAGATGCTCTTTTTTCATCTTTCCTTTTTTAACTACAGCGAGATGTGAACGTCATCTCTTGCTTCAGGTATTGTCTGTAGATACCGCATGTTGATAATACAGTGCCGTTTACAAAACATCTGATCCGACAGTTGAGTTCCTGGCTGTTTCACCATGGTTACGGGCCACACGCTGCTGGCAGCACGGAAGGAGACGTTTCGACTGTTTAACCTGAGCGATTGACTGAAAGCTGGGATTTGGGTTCAAATTCTCCGCCAGATTGGGGACGACGTTTTTGGTTAGTTTAAAGGGACCGCATGGTTAAAAAGAGACATTCTGATTGGTTTAGTGTGACTTCCAGAATAAAAGAGACGTTCCAATTAGTTTGTTGTGACTGTAACTCACTGAAAGCGCTAAAAGGCTGCGACAGTCGATTCGGAAATCATTTGCTGCTGGAAGTGTGGTTCCGAATAAAAGCAAGGGGCGGTATGGAAGAAAAACAAGGGGGCGGTAAGGAATAAAAGCAAAGAGTAAGAAATTCCTCCATCCCCTTAGGAAGGCCTTCTACTGATGTTGCACCAAAGCGGCAGAACCTAATCCTGGAAAAATGTTCGGTCTGCAACTATAAGCTGTTGTGATGTGGAACAAACATCAGACAGCGAGATGGCGACAGGGTCAGAATGAGCCAGAGTAGTTTGATCGTTTCTGGTACGGATGCGGAACTGCTGCCCAATGTCGTCAACTCAAAGACCAAATATAGGACCCATGAGCCAAATGAACAGCTTAACATTTGCGGTCCATCTTTACGACCCACAGCATTTATTGGGATTTTGCTTCATTCCGCCTTCAATCCGGCTTTTATTCTTCCCTACGAGTGCCTCCTCTTTCGTTGCGCCCCCCACCCCCACTAATGTAACCACTATCATATGTTCCTCCTCTTTCTTTGCTTCCTTCCCCCCCCCACCCCATAATGTAACCACTATCATATGTTCCTCCTCTTTCTTTCCTCCCGTCTCCCGCCACCTTGATTTAACTGCTGGAATCTGTATCTCCCCTGCCCCCCAACCCACCTCCACATTGAGATAATTCAATCTGTCTTCAGCAAGCTGCATGGATGGATGGATGGGCGGATCACTTAAAACGAAATGAGAAGAGACTGTAATGTGGCAAAAAGGGTGGGTGGGTGGTGGTGGTGGTGGGGTCGATCCATTTTCCATCAGAAACCGTGCGACACTACCATCTGCTTCTCGCAGCCGAGACATTTCTCGTCCTTGTTTCTCGAGCTATTCTTAACAGACATTTTTTTTAAAAAAAACGTTCTTAAAATGATTTAGTATATAACCGTTGTCTCTGGTTTGCTGTTGTGGGGAGTTTGATTTTATGTATAAAATCTGATGTGGGGACCATCCTTGCTAAACTCTCAGCACTTTTATTTGCACGTGTTTCCCTTTAAGGGAAAGTGGTTATACCTTCTGGTGATTTTGCTTTTCAAATAAAGTCTGGGATAGTGGTTGTGGTTTATTGTACAAAAAAGATATATGTATATAAACTTACCACTGAGCATAAACGGTAACACTACAAGTACTCTTTTATGTGGGACAGAACATTTTTGCCTGAACAATTTCTCAAACGGTGCTACTATATGAACAAAATATAGCCATGTACACGGTGGTTATTTTATTCAATCGCACACGTTGTTAGGCTTGCAGCCACATGCGCGTACAAATGAGAACTTTGTTACGCAATGCGCTGATTGCGTGGTAGGCTTGAGCAGTTATGCTGGATGTTGGCTAAAACTCAGAGCACATTCTGTTAAAAGGCATTTGAAAAAGATAACAATTATTCTTAGCTGCCACAAAGGGTTGGGGGAACTCTCAGATGTCCCGTGGAATAAATAGACCAAGAAATAAGACCATTTTCTGGTCCTGGCTAATTTCTTGCCGCTGCAGCTTGTGTGTGTGTGGGTGGAGGGGTGTGATCTGTGTGTTTGTATGTGTACGTGTGTATTATATGTGTGTGCGTGTCTGCGTGCGTGGTGCGTGGGCGCTCGTTCAACTCAGTGGAGTGCAAAAGCAGTTTTGACGCCTGTCTTGGCTTCCCGTCATGCTCTGAACAGCGCGTCTTGGGGCCTCAGCCCCCACCACCCTCCACGTGCTTGCCGTTAACTGTAGCACTTTCGCCTCTGCCTCTGTGCGCGGCCATTCATTTAGGAGATGGCGTGGAAAGCGGCAGTGGAAAGCAAAAAGAAATAATAATTAATGACGCTTTAATCATACAGCCCCTGTAGTATATCATTCTCACCGTTAAGTTCCCTTGGGAACATGCGGAGTGCGATCAGATTTGGTAGGCGTTACATCTGCAACCTTGATGAGAATCCATATGATAGCAGGGGTTGCATATAAAGCTTTTTTCAGATTGATGTCTGTGACATCTGCTGCATATATAGCTTTGTTCAGATTGATAACCATTAGAGCTGTTGCATGTAAAGCTTGTTCAGATTAATGTCTATGACATCTCTTGCATATACGTAGGCATTTTGCAACACTTTCACCTTGGTTGCAGAGAAAAAACGTGAAGAGTATTGAATATATCAGCTGTTTGAACCAAATGTATACCGAAACATGCGTACCTAAGTCTGTGAGTCACCATGTACTTACTTGAGTAGCTGGAGTGGTGGAGTTTTCGCTGGTCAGACGCACCGCCGCTGCATCCCTACATTCTTTTTATCTCTACCGCTAAGATACTGTTATATTAGTTTACTTTGATATAGTCTGTTTTTATTTTTAGTGTCTTACTAGTAACCTCTGTCCTATAGCTTATTTGCTGGTTTTAGCTGGTTAATTCCCTTTTTGATTTTGTATTGTTTAGATACATCTAACATCTGAGTGGGCATTAACTACCTGCATTGTCAGTTCAATTATATGTTGTCTTATATTTTTGGAGTGCTAAGAGAAGATTTTAGGTTTACTACTAGATTAAGATTTTGCATAGTATTAGTATTTTTAGTTCATCTCCTTCCTGACTGTTTAGTTATGACCCGGGCCTTTAGGTATGACCCGGCCGGGGCGCAAACCACCGACTTCCAGCCTCCGAAGTGGACGCCTTAACCACTAGACCACCAAGGCGGTCAAGTCTTTTCCGGCTCCTAGATTTTGTCGTGAAAAGAAAAAGAAAACATTAACAGAATATGTAACGTTTGAACGTATCACTGTCTGTCAGATCTAAGAAGCTACTGTCACCCTGCATTAAGTAATGACACCCCCCCCTCCAATCACTGCTATTTTTCACCCCACTTACTCCCAGCCGCCAATAGCTAAGGCACTTCAAAGATGATCGAAAGTAGAGATTTATTTTGTGTTGGGGGTGGGGGGGTGGGGGTTATAACTCGTACGTATGAAGACATTAATATAGTGATAATCACAAACGCAGATGGCGAACGGGAAAGGGTGCAGTACATCAGCCACCTTAAATGTAGCTCTGCAGGAAGTGTTTGTCTGGTAGTTCCTTCTTAGACTGGCAATACTTTGTGATCACACAGCTACACTGTAATCACACCGCTGCATTATAATCTGTGGTTGGTCTAAAATAGTCAGGACATAACTCGGAACTCGTCCATCCTGGACTGTGACGTTGTACTCAGTACTGTTAATTCCAGACAGGGTTGTTCTACGTCGCTTTATTAGCATATCACTAGCACTTTCCACATGCTAAGATAGTAAGCTACATCGCTTTATTAGCATACCACTAGCACTTCCCACATGCTAAGATAGTAAGCTACCTGTATCTTTAATCGCCGCCTACTTTTCTCGGCCACTACACATCTAGACGTTATACTAGACTTTGAGGACAGGTCCTGAACACTTCACTAACCTTGATCTCTGATAGTGAACGTTGCCGACTGTTGTCTCATAGCTACATATAGCAAACGACCATTACCTGACATCCAGGGGAACCCTCTAGGTTATCGCCCAATAGATTGTTGTGACTTATGCCGCACAGACATACGTGCACAGCAGATGAGTTTTACTTAGTATCCAGAGCAATCACCTAGGTTATTGCCCAATAGGATATTAACTTTGCCTCCGACACGATTAACGACCCTGGGTGTCATGGCAAGACGACTGCTTCTGTCTAGCGATGTCTCGCGATGTCTCGCAATTTCTGTTGATGCCGAACACTTTTATAGCAGCAAATAACTGTAGCAGTGCTGGTCAGTCCTCGTCAGATGGAAGCTTGCGAAACTGCTGGTCGCTAACAAGAGGACTGGCCTGAGATACTTTATGAACTCGTCCCGGTCCGTTTACTGGAGCGACGTTACTTGTGAAGTCGTCCCAGTCCGTTTATTGGGGCGAGATTACTTGGAAGTCATCCCATTTAGTTCACTGGGAGGAGATTACTTGTGAAGTCCTCTCAGTCTGTTTAATAGGGCGAGATTACTTGGAAGTCATCCCATTTAGTTCATTGAGAGGAGATTACTTGTAAGCTCGTCCAAGTCAGTTTACTGGGGCGAAATTTCTTTGCGAAGTCTCAGTCAGTTTAATGGCGCGAAATGTCTTTACGAAGTCATCCCATGCAGTTTATTAACGAGAGATTAATTGTGATGTCGTCTGAGTTTATTGGCATGATAGTTCTTGTGAAGTCGTCTCAGTTTAACTGCGCGAGATTTTTTTAGAAGTCATCCCAGTCAGTTTATTGGCAGCTGATAGCACCTTCCTTCCAGGAGGGACCTCATGGACTGTACTTGTAAATATTAATGGCTGCTTTGCCTCATAGTTCCACACAGAGCTTGTCGATATGGAGCCAAAGGAGGGGCTGATGGGAACGGAGGCTGGTCTGGCGGGTAGCTGACAGGGGCAGATTAGGCGGGAGGAGTTCCAAGATCGACAGACCAGCACGGCAGTGGGAGCAAAGCCGCTTGGAGAGGAGGGGAGAGAGGTGGCTAAGGTAGGGTTGGGGGAGACAGTGAGTGACGCGAACTGCAGTAAGGAAACCCATGTTAGTGTCTGACGGAAGAAAAGGCGGTTTGAATATGAGAGGTAATGGTCCTCGGATGTTATTAAGAACTGCAATATCCCAGCGGTTGACAGATTAGCATATTTGTATCACATACTTGTGTGTGTTCATTTGCATGGATACGTGTTTGTATAATATTTACTGTGTGAGGCTGACTATGCATATTTGACCCTTTGTCTGTCTGTCTGTTCCTCTCCCCTCTTGGTCTCTTTGTATCTGTGTGTGCCCATGCACGTCTGTGTAAACATTATGGTATAGCTGGAGGTCCAATGTGACTGAAATAGTATTAGAATGACAGGAAGAGTGTGCTGCTGTCCACTTTATTTGGGACTCGGCTTTTTGTTAAATCATAAACGTAACGAGGAGGTGCTGATACTCTGGATTATTTAACTCTGGCTCGCCGCAAAACCCCGCTACATAAATTATCTGTGGGCAATGAGACTCTTACACTACCAAATCGCTATCACGTTATTCATATCAAGAATAATGGCCTTGTGGTTCGTCTGTCTTTTCAAATTTCCCAGTTTCGTTTTAGCTCGGAGCCCCCAGCTCAAAGCCCGCAAATACTTCAACAATCCAAAGAAAGCAACTGCATAACAAAACAGTTAGTATTTGTTGATATACACTGGAAAATCAGCGTGTAAACTATTTACGCTGTTCCACTGACATTGACACATCGACATACGTTAATATCATGAACGCTCGCACTCACACATGTACGCTGGCGCCAGCATTGGTACACGTACCTACAGCAATCATACACTACTTACAGTAACAACAAAGAAATGTTGTAGTACCGCTTATTGTGGGGCTGGAAAATGTCACATCGAAGTCTAGCGACAAATCCAACAGAATACCAGCATACCCCAACTGTACTGAAACATTGTGTTTACACAAACACGCGACGAGATGTCCTCTATCCTTGAAAATTATTCACAAGATGAAGTACAGTCCTCTGTCCGTTCACAGCACTACTAGCGCAACATAGGCGTTTTCCACTACACACAGTAATCCTGGCACATGCAGGAGCAGTGTGACTAATTCGGAACTTGTTGCACTGGAACAGCGACAAATGTCACTAATCCAACATAGTTCTCTCGCCTCACTCGACGTTAATTTTTTTCTGTTACAATGTCCCTTCAACATTTTCTAATTGTGCTAACAGCCGTCCTTCTTGCTCACGTAGCACTAACAGGCGCTTTTAACCGCTACTTCCACAGCAGCTTACTCGCTATTGCGTTGACGAGATTTCCCTCACTTCTTACACGACGTTCTCAGGTGGTACAAACTTATTCTACACACACTGACCTCAACGTCGGAAGGGCAACCACGACTCACAGACTGCATCCTGCAGTCACAATGCGATGTCCACTGGCGGTTTCCCTGTTCTGATCTCTTGTGGGTGTCTACAGCTACCTGAGTCAGCTGCACGCCGGTTTCTTACCGTCCCAATGGCCGTTCACCCGACGTACACTACAGGTCTCTTCACCTGGCTGTCAGACGAGCCGTCCACCCGACGTACACTACAGGTCTCTTCACCTGGTTGTCAGACGAGCCGTCCACTCACTCGGCACGTTTTACCGGTCTTCCGTTCACCAATAATTCGGAAACCTTCAGTCAGTCCACTCAGCGTCGGCCTCGCTCTCTCTCTCAAGTGTCGCGCTGATCCTACTTTAGTGTCGCACTGGTCCCTCTATCACGTGACTTTGTGCCAGAGAACAGTGCAGACGAACCCTGCTCTTCGCCCCACTGACCTGGCCCCTCCCTTCCCTAGGTAACTGGAGGGGTCGTGACGCACGCCATTTCCAAATTAGACCGCAAGACAGTGAGTTCAGGCATTTCTATCTCTTCTCGCGCTAATTTGCTAGAAGGATCTCAACAAGAATCTTCATAAGTGTCCTGTGAAGTCTGATCAGTTCGGAGAATATGAAACTAAAGCCTTGGATCACATCTAAATGCGTATCATTGTGACAACCGACTGGGTTGACCCGAGCAGATCTCTGGTAATGGCAGCATCCTGACAAGTTTTGAGAGTACCGAATCTGGAGAGTACCGTAACTATGTGGAGAGTGTTGAAACTGTCACGAAAGTGAGTGCTGCAGCTATCTAGGGCCTACTGTTATCTGTTGGTGCACTTTCTGGCACTTGTTTGCCCACCGAATGGACAGCTAACAACCTGGAGAGAAGAGGTTGTGCAAAGCATGATGCCATTGTTTGTATGTGGCCGTGCGGTCATCCCATGCGTCAAGACGATCTGAGTGGTGCTTGCAGTAAGACTGCAACTCTTCCTTGTCCGCAGACACCGCCGTTTCGTACTCTTTCTGGGAATTTATCTCGCCTGCCTGTTTATTGCCCGGTCTTCTGGGAGTTTCATTTCTCATCGACCACAGGTTGACGACCTGTTGATATGGTCGCTGCGACCCGAGAAGTCGGGATCAGGTTAAACAGGGTGGAGGGGAGGTGATCACCAAAAGTTGGGGGATCTCAGGATAGCGATCACAGGGGACGACGCTGACAGGAAGAGGGGGAGTAAAGTGGACAGGCCTGGGGGAAAAGGGAAAACCCGAGACGTAAAGTAGTGGTCAGTTCACCTTGTCGACTGGACGCGTGATTGCAGCGCGGAGCTGTGAGTCAACTCGGCCAGCCTCAGAGGGTTTGTTTGATTAATTAGCCGGCGTGATGAGATGGGATCAGATCAATGCAGGCGCGTTCCAGCCGTAAGTTGTAGAGCATTTTGAACTCACTGCGCACTACTCACTTGTCTTTCTATATCTGTGGGTCTGCTTTAGGGTACTTTGGTAGTCCAGTAGTGTCGTCACATGGGAGCTTACTTTTCTTCCTAACACGTCGTTCTTGTGCTCACTCCACACGACCGCCGTTAAGAGCACGACATGTGCATAGGGGGAAAGGTTATCACTCTGTTAATTTCTAATTTATAATCATCCCACTGCACACTATGGCCCGATCCCCCACCCACCTACAATCTCCCTACACAAATCACAGAGTCCTTAGTACAGTGAAAGAAAAAGAGAATATTTACAGATAGCTAGTATTTACAGAATGAAATATCTAGGCTCACAAAACGGATGACTCGCGGCTTTAACAATATAATATTCCTTCCATTACCTGTCCTTCTAAACACAAGATCAAGATACACGTACCTGATTCAACTGCACAAACACTATGACCACGTGTGGAACACACAACACTCGTCACCTGGTTGTTTGCACAGTCCGTACAACGGTGTACAGAATGGGACGCCACTCTCTGCCTTCCAAAACGCTGACGTTTCAGAAGGTTCTCGACATCTCCTTCTTGTAGTAGAATTCTCTTCCGTGTTCTTTTGCCACTGGACACAACGCGTACTGAGGATTGTGAGCCCTCTCGCCGACGTCACACATCCACCGCTCTGTGCGACACTTCTGGGTCGACCATCGACCTCCGAACTCGCTCCCCTAGAGTTCAGGTACATACAGCCACTCAAAGCCGGATCCCTGCTTCTGCTTTAGACGGTTATCTGCCTTCTATCTCTTGACTTCCTCCTTTACGTTCTGCGGTTCCTCCTTCGCCTTCTCAGCGAAGAAGGGCTTCTCCACAGCAGGGAAACACGTGCCAAGAGTCGAACACCAGTCCTGGAAGACCCCACACCTCCACATGACCCCACACCTCCACATGAAACTCTTGCTCTACAGCAACTGGATTGCTCCACACACGTGGGGCCACAACAGGACTTCACCCGAGTCCAGTAGAAGGCGACGCTTGGCTCTGCGACAAGCCTTAACACCATCAGCTATCAGTAGAATGTCCTCAGAAGACACTACAACAGTTCCGCCGATTTAGCAGAAGATTTTAGCGGAAAACGTCCTACACTCTCAAACCTTTCCTTTTATTATAACCCTTTCATACACACATTGCTACATTCACACACACACACACAGGGTCATCAAGATACATTAACCAGCCAGGACAAGGACCGCAGTCACACCTCCGTGCCCCGCGTAGCCCCGCCTATACAAGCATCGGGGGCAGTTCACCTTTTGAATTCCTCCTAACAAACCCTGTATTGGTCCAGCACACCTGACACCTACGTGATGCCTGTTATCCAAATCCCAGCTGTGCCTGAGAGCTATCAGGTCCCAGTATCACCTCGTCTCGCCCCAAAACTAGTAAGCTACACGCCTCACTGGCGATGCTTAACACCCAGCGCTGGAAGCGTGCCCACCTGGCCTGCCCATTCTCTAACAGACCCAGGGGGCTCCTTGAACTAGGGGACTACGGACAAAAACACAAGCACGATTGCTGTCGATGGATCACACCTAGAGTCTATGGGTAAATTCCCTGACCCACCAAACCCCAAAACGTGACCGGTTCCTTGTCAGTCACTCACTCAGTCAGTCAGTCAGTCAGTCAGTCAGTCAGTCAGTCAGTCAGTCAGTCAGAATGCTTGGCTACTTGCCTGATTGTGTCTGTTATTTAGATATTAAGATAAAGGCTTAAACATAGAGATTAAACAAATAATATGATATAAGACTTTCAGTCGTCTATGATACAAACTGTTTTACCTCCAGACACAAAACGTAAAATGCACATTTTTGCTCAACCCGAAACATGTCGCTAGTCATCCTTGGAGTGAAGTAAGCAGTCCGTTACTGTAGAATTTCACATAGCTAAATGTGGGCTTGCAAACATGGCTTGCCGGAGACTTTTATCCTTTAAAGTGACTGCCGCTGTCCCCAAAACTACCGATTGCCGAGTGTCAATCTGCTGACGCATGATCGTATACGACCGCGAGATAGTGATGCGATATAACGACAAGATACAACGACCGCAATATGATATGATATGGCTGGCTTAGGGTGGGAAGGAAGGTGTGGGTGTAATTTGTTTTATGAACACCAAGTCGAGAGAATACAAGACGCCACGAAACGACGTATTATTTACGCTAGAACCGAGCTATGTACGAGGACTGGATATTGTTGTATTATTTACACAAAGGCGAGACAATGTAAGACGCTACAAAATTATTGTATTATTTACCCTAGGGTAAATGTACGAGGAATGGATGTTACTGTATTATTTACACAGAGTCGAGACAATGAAAAGCGCAATGATATCATTGTTTCACTTACATGAAGTCCAAGCAAATATTAGGCGCCATGATTTGATTGTAATATTTCTATTAAGTCCATAAGGATAGAAAAATGGAGAAGGCTGGACGTTTGATTGAGTTCTACATCTTGTCGCTGGAGCTGAGAGACAACAGATATAAGGGAAGATTCACATTCCCTGTGCTTTCATGGATGATGAATAATGTATAACACATCTACGGAAATTTGTGGGTTTGTCTTTTTACAAACTAGACCATCGTTCTTTTTTTTATTTTCGATTTCATCCTTATATAAACCTTTCGATAAGATGACAGGAGAAGAACGCTAGATGTTTTGCTACAGTGTGCTGATACTTTTGCATCGCACGTAGCCCATACAGTAGTATATTCATTGCATAGGGCGTGGGGGATGCTAGGGAGGAGTGAAGGAAATGACGTAGTTTTAAGCGCTTCTAGGGACGTGTGGAAAAGTTGATGTACAGCCTAGAGAGGAAATCACTGTGAAAGTAAAGACGAAGCGAGCGTTTGCGTGTTCCTGGAGCTCTGAGAAAACCTCGCGCATCCCCTAACAGCACCCGTGAAAGATGACAGGAGCCAGAGATTGAAGTGGGGTTTTTATGATTAGGGCTGCTAGACCTTGGTTAGCAACATCTGGGGGTGGGGGGGGGAACTAGGAAAAGGGGTTCGGAGAGGCACCACATATCTAATTAACTTCTACACAAAATTTTGAGCACTGGACTGCACCTTAGTATTCTGGTAGCTGGCCGTCTACAACAGCCCTAGAGCCCACGTGAACGATGCTTTGAGAGATCAGTTGATTGCCTGATTGACTGAGCGTTATGATTGCCGCATGCGCATGTCGGGAATCATCCAGCCAATCAGAAAGCGCAGGAAAATCATCCAGCCAATCAGAAGGCCCCTAGAACTTAGTCGCATTAAAGGCGCCATTATTCACTTCAGACTGGAAGTAGTACAAAGGCGACTGTCCCCTGGAGCCAGACTGCGGTAAATAGTCGGCAATTGCTGAGAGAGGTGAAGTCTTCAGCTCTTTCCGCCGCCAGATCTTCCTGACTGTGTACTGATTTGATTGATTAACCACTACAGGGAAGTCCTTAAGCCGGCGAGAGGAGACGAGGGGTAAAGCTGCGAGGCCCGTGCAAACACTGCAGACGTAGAACAAACATTGGCAAGAATAGGGGTAGCGAAAGGGCCGAGGCTGACCTCGCAGAGACTGGAGGACTCGGCCAGCCGCGCACGAGTGTCGCTGATCATGGTGGAAATAGCATCACGACAGGGTCACAACCCTCTCCCCGCCTCATCTTTGTTCAAATTTGACTGTATCGTCCTGCCGTATGGCGGTACTGACTTCGCTAACTTCGACATTGTCAGATAGAAACGGTGTGCGGTTCTGACATTGCTATGATCATAAAAACTACCCCTGGATGGAACTGACTTTGCCACAGTCAAATACGTGTGAGCAAGGTAGTACTGACTTTGCTTCAATGAAACAGATGTACGTTAGGTGCTACTGAGTTTGGTGCACATACATGTAAGCAAGGTGGTAATGACTTTGCTACAGCCTGCAGCCATCCAAAATAGTGATGGAAGTTTCCGTTGACAAACAGGAAAATGTCAAACAGTTGGAACACTTCCTGAACTTCAAGAAATGATCTGTGAGGTTTTGCAACAGGTGTAAAAACATACTAATAAATAACCTTAAAAACTCAACTGGCTGCGGTACGCGAGCCGTTTTCCTAGCAAGTTCGTCATTTTCCATCCAATGGGCCCTCCGTGTGCCTCTTTCTTCTCTCTCTCCCCCCTTTTCCCCCACCCTCTCCCACAACTGTCTCTTGCCTGGGCTTAAGAGGGACGAGCTCCCGTAGCACACGCGTAGCACGCATGCAAACTATGGAAGGTGCGTGAGAGGATAGAGAGAAAAGGGTAGGGCAGAGAGAGAAACTCTGTCTTCTTCCCATCATTGACTCATCGTTGCCATAACCACAAGCAGAACTGTTCGATAAACACATATCTTACCTTTTATACGATGGCAGGAAGGGATATTCCTTTCTTTCTCATCTATTCCTCCTGTGGAGCGTTATCGATCCTCGTGTCAAAACAACTAAAAAAAATTTTCAATTTTTTTTCTCAGGGGGAATGATTTCTGTAAAATGCGCGGCCATGATGGTGACGCGCGGAAGCTGAAGAAATGAACCCATCAGACCCGATACTCTAGGCTTAAGCGACCCCCGGGCACTCCCAGGTATAGCGTCTGCTGCACAAAGCCTGTTGCCGAGCAATCTTTGTGCAGCAAGGGAGGTGCTGTTTCCGGTGCACGAAACACCCAGGGGAGGGAGGGGGAGTGGCGGTTGGAGGACAACTGAAATTTCGTCATATTGCTATTCATCGCCAGTACGATCTGCTAGTTTTTGTTTATTTAAGAATTTGACGTGTGAGCGACACTCCCAGTTCCGTGCTGTTCCGCCAAATGTGGAGTTCGGGCTCGCGCTTTTTGTGATTTCCACACCGAAGAGTCAACTTCGATCAGTTAATGGTTTCTCCCTTCCTGGACTCTCTCCCACGGCCACTAAGATAATCACAAGAAAAACGTTGTCCATTCAGCTGAAACATTCATGAGACCTTTTCCAGACAAAACCGCTGCACGGCTAAGCTCAACCAAACACGTCCGTCCATCATCATAAGAACTTTTTTTCTGTTGCTTAAAATCTTAACATTTTGACTGATTCTGTGAGAATCCAGCGCCTAATCTGACGTAATGTTTGAATTTATGGACACATTGCTGGACGAGCGCGTGACCAAGCGTGCACGTGGGCCTATCCCTTCCTGGCGTGCAGCCTGTGGCTCAAGTGGCTGTAGGAGGCATCGAGACTGTGGAAAACATGTAATGATTTCAGACGTAAAGCATAGGAACTGGATGGTAAACCATCCAGCTGTATAGAAGAGAAAAAAACTAACAGAGATGGTTATTAACGTGGTTTTGTTTAAGCGTTTACCAATTTTCTCCGCAGTTCATTCTGGTTTTCTTTTTGTATTAGAGACAGTGGCGGTGATCTCTTGCTTTTATTTACTGAAGAACTGGTTCCTGCAATAAGCCAACCTAAGTGACCCACTTTTCCAGCCAGTGATTTACACGATCCGTGTGTGTGTGTGTGTGTAAAGTACAATCAGTAACGAAGACTATACAGGAGGCTGGGAGGGGACAGGGGTGAAAGGTACTGGGGAAAGAGGAAGGAGAGGTGGGGGGAGCTACCATCTCCATCGATGACAAGCGAACCCTGAGGCTGATCTTAATGGGACGATCCTTCGAGGGACAAACTGTGGCCGTGCGTTTTCCTACAGGAGCTTGTGTTTTTTCGATCTAACAGGGTCGCAGCCATGTCCATGCATACGACTCGCTGACCAGTACTCCGACCAACGTCTGCTGTCGCTACAACGACGATGGCGTCACCGAGTCAGGCAGCTACTCCCCACCCCCATCGCTTCCCGTCATCCTAAGGGCAGTTGTCAAACCCTGTGGCTCTCGGCGCCGCCATCTTCGGTTGGGGGTCCACTGCCGTATCCCAAGTCGCCGTCAAAGATTTGAATCATTTTGTTCGGAGATTGCGCTTCAGCGTGTCCTTGGTCGGACGCTCACCCTTATTCCCCCACCTCTCCTCTACAACCCCGCCCTTTTGGTGGGTCATTCTTATGTTCGTCTATTTCTATTTGCTAGTAACTTTTTCACCACTTGTTCTTTTTAACGACAGGAAACCTTCGCTCTTCTTCCACACGTCTAACCCAGTACAGTGCAGCAACTGTTCACGTCAGCCCTTTCCTATTTCAGGGCCATCTGTTCTTGGTGGTGTTTCTTTTAAAACCGATGCCCTACTCCCCTTGTTGTCTCTCCATTTTCCTTCGATTACCCCCTCCTTGCCTTTCTCCATGCCTGCCTGACTTCCCTCCTTTATCACGATTCTGTCATTAAGTTCATTTAGAACACCACGCATGTCTAGTGTGCTGTACTGCCCAACCTGCAGCACAGTTACAACAATCTGGCCTTGAGACTCCGAACAACTCCATAACAACTCCATAAGAACTTCCTGGCGACCAGGATGTGTTCTGAGAGGAAGATGATTGTATTGTACTGAGCAGCGCATGTCTTATTTAATTTTTAGCAGATGTGCATCGCACATTTCCGCCTGTTGTAGACGTTTATAGCATATTTCTGCCTGTTGTCGTAAAACCAGCCATGAAGACAAGGTTATCCAGTTTGCTGTATAATCCCTAGTGCATATTGACAGATATCATTAACCTTACCAACATTATTTTATCGCGAAAAGCATGTCTTTGTTAATTTCCAACAGAACCCTAGGAAAGTACATAAAAGAGAAAAAGGCCAAACAGTGTAACAGTCGGATTCTCTCGCCAAGCCACGCAACATTGTCACGTTTCAAGAGAGTTTCATTAATTGTCACGGCCCCCACCCCCCTCCTCCACGTCAGACGACCTAGTGGGGGCACGTGCTTGTGTTCTTTCACACTCCTGTCATTCAAATAAAACTCAACACTGGGTAATTTAAATAGGACCCACCACTATTTATTATCACCCAGGACATTAGACGTTAACTTTGTACATTTACTACTTCCCTTCAATATCAAAACAATCAGAAAATCACTCTCAAACTTCAAACTTCAAACTCCAGTTCTCACTGCTCCCCACTACCACAATACCACGCCCTGGTATTCACATCAGCAGAACAGTGAAATTACGCCAATCACGTAACTAGGCAAACAAAGGATCATTTCTAAACGACAAAACCCACTCAAGAGCCAGCCATATGGGAAGACTGGATAAAGTTGCCTGCTATCTATTCAATGATCAAACTTTACATATGACAAGAAGAATCTCATGAAGATGCCACCCTTATCTCCCTAGCCTAACCCTCAACAATGCTAGAGATAATTTTTACTTAAAGGAAAGCTTAACCCTAGACGCAACTTGAGATGAATTCATAGATATTGATATTGTGAGTCTTGTCAACCATAAATTTCAAGCTGTATCGGTACTATTTCCATACAATCCACGTTTTAGTTTCGGTAAATAGTGGTACACGGACGTCGCCATGATGTGGTACTCTTTCGCGAATGAATGCAAAATATCGCTGCTGTCGTCTGGTCTGGTGACGTCAGTTCCCCAGAAGCATTCAACATGCCACAGTGCAAAGTGTTCGGATGCTTAGACCACGGATCTCCATACATATTGCTATGCACTATGTAAAAAGTGGCTTGAAAATGTAAAGAACGCCAAGTTGCCTCGTCATGCGAAGGAGTATAAATAGCACAAATCACACCTCGGGTGCGAGGACCATTTTACGAGGGAGTGCTTTGAAAGCATTCAATACTGTCATCACGTTTTTATCGTAAAACAGAATCACATCTAAAAGAACACAATTGAATAGACATTTCTAGAGCGCCTATACCATGATTGTATCCAGTGGCTTAACATACAAAATATAAAAAATCCTGCTTATTACTGATGCACAATGCCTTCAGTTCAGTGATAGAAGGAGCAGGTAAATCGAACGGTGAACACGCCCCACCACGTTTCACCGCGTCAGTCAGCATCTAATGTCCTTCCTCCTTAGTCTCTGAGTTCGCAGCTAACCTTTTCGCCTATCTCCTCCCTCAGTTTCCTAATGAGCAAGTAAGCTTACCACCCCCCCCCCTCCGATGTGCAGTTTAGCTACCCCCCCCCCCAGCCTAACTAAACGGCTAGTATGCGAGACCGTTTGTCACAAACCTCCTACTTGTCACGTGGATCGTGACATTAATCGTCCTCTTGTTCCCATGGCGCGACGCTTTTCTACCCCGTGCCCTGGAAGGTTCCGTTCTATTCTCCCATCTCGTACTCTGTCCCATCCAAAGCGAGTCTAGTTCCGTCCCCTGTCTGGTCCCACCAGGGCTTATATGTCAGCGGTCAAATCCTGTGGTCTGCAACTGCGCCGTTGGTGACTTTAGTGGACAGTGAATGTTTTGGATTATGCTGTGTCTGTACATGGGTGACCGAGTGCTGGGGGCGGGGGGGGCTTAAAATAGTGTTTCTAACATTGCATGTATGTCTGCTGTGCAGTCTGGTGAGTGCATTGGAGGTCAATTTCCAGACCGGGCCTACATGGGATCTGTACTACATCTATCCCCTTACATAGCATACATACAGTACCTACAGCCTAACACGCAAATTGTGATAACAGTCATTCGTAGTAAAACATTAAATATTTATAAAATATTTATTTTAAAATCTGTGGCATATCCTCGCTTTTCTTTCAGGAGAACTATATCTTGACAAATACATGGTCACATATTTTCTGATAGCACAATTCTAGTTTCTACAAATTACGAAATGCGGGGTTTCCACGAATTATGAGCTCTACTCCCATGTGTATATATCAGATTTGTCTGTCTTCGTCTTTCAACCAAACCTCGTGAGGAGACTCCACAGATTACTTTCCCTAGTGCAAACCAAGGCGTTCAAACCATGTACACCATGGACTGGCAACGCGTACACTTTAGCCATGACCAAGCATTAACTGCTGATCACGGTGACAGTCACCAGACGGGGAACAGCGGCGACTTTTTGTAGACCAAGAGACGAGCGGTCGGCAGTGGGAATCGAGGTTTGTTTGGCTGCAGATGATGAAGTCTGCTCACTCCGGATGAGAAGGTATTCTGCAAACGCAGGGCTTCAGCTGACTTCTGGCCGTCGTTGCACTGTTGTACGACAGATGATTGAGCTCGAGGTCTGTCCCGCAGACAGCACGCTGCTAGCCGCCATCCTTGATCCCACCTCCGCCCCCGCCCCGGCTTATTGTGTTCTGCTTTGATATCCGTGTGCCAGCTGTGTTGATTCCCCTGGACTATTCATCCTCATGCATAGTAGCTTTTTCCTCCATCAAGACACTGGCTGAGGTAGACAGTATAATGTAGTACTAGGCTTTTTTATAATTATTCAGAAGTGTTCTCTTTAAGCTACAAAAATAAATGAAGGTCTAACATCCGTTAGTCTTCAATGCAGTTACAGATTAAAATACCAGAAAGTGGGGGGCCCCTAACATGTCGGAGCATATGGGACGGAGACTTCGTGAGTGTATTTTCCTGTTGATGTTATTGTTATTGTGTTGTTGCTGTTATTGTTATTGTGTTGTTGTTGTTAGTGTTAGTGTTGTTGCTGTTATTGTTATTGTGTTGTTGTTATTGTTAGTGTTGTTGCTGTTATTGTTTTTGGGTTGTTGCTGTTATTGTTTTTGGGTTGTTGCTGTTATTGTTTTTGTATTGTTGCTGTTGTGCAAAGAGCTGATCAAGTTTCCATCGAAATCAAATCAAATCAAATTGTGTCAGAAAAATCAGTATCAAACGTATGTTTGGGGATTGTAAAACCTTCTGAGGAAGGCTTAGCGACAAGTCAACAGGAGTTTTTAATTAAAAATTCAAGTGATCGATGTGTTGTCGAGATGAAGACTTTAATATTCAGCGAGGGGTATCACTGAGTTCACGCACGGACCCTGGGATTGCACCCCCCCCCCGCCCCACCTTCACTTCCGCACTAATGTTGCTTTGTCTTTGCTGAGGACTACCTTTCGTGTCGCAATACATCAAGGCAGCGTGACACGTGGAGTAGAAAATGTAATTTTCTGCTTCATTTGCCGTGCAGTACTGCGGTGTCCCAGTCCGGGTGTCTTCCACCGTTTCCTGTGGCCGCTGACTGCCTGTGAGCTCGAGGTCTAGACAGGGGCAAATAATTCCTTACAGAATGCCAGAAATGATAATCCACACAGTGAATGATTTTGTCCACATGGCAGATGCTGCACGAAGCTTTCAGGAGGAGAGGAGGGGAAGGGGATCAGTAGGATGTGTTTTCAACTTGTCCGTGAGGTTCGTGAGAATGCGACTTGCACACTCCTTTTCCCCCCACCCTTCCCACTCAGTCATTGCAGTCTGACCAAAAGCGTCACGTGAGGTACCGACGGTTGGCTGCGAGAGGTTCTACCTTCACTTTCAGTTTGTTTCTTTGAGTCTTCGCTGCAGAGCTGTCGGTTCTAGTCGCCGACTTGCCGGGCGACGTATTTTGAGTACTGCACAACGTAATAAAGCCCACGATACCAAAAATAATACACGTCCTGGTGTGAGAGTGAGGGTCACCTTTGCGTAAGCGTCACTGGGAGTCACCTTTGTGTGAGCGTCACCTTGCGTAAGCGTCACTGAGGTTCACCTTTGTGTGAGCGTCACTGAGAGTAGGGGAAATGAGAACAAGATGGCGGAGACTGACAGCTAGTCCGGGGGACGGGTGGGTGGGTGAGGACTAAATAAACGCCTGACACGAGTTTGAGACCAGCGCTACAGCAAGATGGGCACAAAAGACGTTGATCAGGGTAGCTTCAAAAATCAACTTATGTCCAGAAAAGAGTCTTCACCAAGTCGTGCCAAAATCGTGCTGGCTGTCCTTGAGAAATTAGGAAATCATAAAGGCAACTGTTGAAAGAAAAAAGGAAAGAAATTTTACAAGTTCTGCAATTGTGAAACTCGCGAACTTCAGAAAACTCTCAGTTTAACACTAAGTGTACTTATACGGTGGATTCAAGATAAAGCTAGGTATATCTACCCACTAGCTGACAGCGTCAGTTAGCGGAGGCAGTTTGCAAAACAACTTCAGCACGTACGCACGCACGCACAACCACCAACATATGCACACGCAGAATCATCTCATGCGTTTTTCTTACGCTTTTTAAATTTCATATTCTTTCAACCTGATGAACGCAGTTTACCTTTGCTATTATAATAGCATAGCTGCTTTGTTTCTTTAGGTTAATAAATTATAATAGCTGCATAGCTGCTTTGTTTCTTTAGGTGAATAGATTATAACAGCAAAGTTAAACTGCTTTCATTTCCATATGAACGAAAAGTGTGTCCGATAAAAAAAAAAACAGAAGTCACTGGGCAGTTAAGTAGCTGAGTAGACAATGTTGGTTCACTTTGCATGATACTCCAGGCACGGGAAGTTCCGCATCCAGAAAAGTTTTTCTTCAGCATGAATACAGAACATGGTAAAAGAAAAAGAAACGTTTTTTGTGGTTGATATAATAAGATATGGTGACTGAAGAGAATGAAAAGAGGTAACAGGCAACACCAGGCTTGGAGCTTCGCATCACACACCTTATTGTTCCGCGCCAAACAAGGCACACTAGCTTTTCCCCCTCCACCTGGTTCTCTCCTAGCCCCTTCTTTACCTGTCTGTCTCTCTGTTTGTCTCTGTCTTTCTGTCTGTCTGCCTGTATTGTATTGTATTGTATTGTATTGTATTGTATTGTATTGTATTGTATTGTATTGTACCTACCACGCACAGTCAGGCTGCCTACGATTAAGATCCATATTATCATTACAAGCCGAAAAACGTCTTCTACAAGGAACTAGCCTCTCTAATTTTGAAAACATTGTTTTGGCACTTATATAACGTTTAAGAAGTTTAACGGTTTATATGCTCCATGTACACACAAATGACAGGTGTTGATGGGTGTTGGTGGTTTCAGAAAGTGCGAGTCATATAACAGAATGTAAATTTTTTCCAGGTGACTCCAACCTGTGGTCCAACTGGTGGAGCTACTATGGTATTTCAGGTGAGCAGTGTTCACGTCCTTCACAAGCTACCCTAACTTTGACAGACAGACAGACAGACAGACAGACAGACAGACAGACAGACAGACAGACATTCCTTCCTTCCTTCCTCCCTTCCTTCCTTCCTTCCTTCTTTTCTTTCCTTCCTTCCTTCCTTCATACGTTTCTCGTCCCATATGCCCGTAGCGTGTTAGTCTGCTCAGCTGTTGCCTGGCTGATGCCACCTAGACCTTAGCCCAAACAGTGGTGATGCGAGAGTGAGTGTATCTCTGCGCGTTCACGGTCGTGGCTTTGGAAACAATGCAACGCCTTTCTGAACCCAACGAATGTGCGGCGTGCTTGATCATTAATAAACAGGGTTAGGTTCGGGCAAATTCTGCGAACTTAGTTTGGGTAAGACCTTCAGGCAGTCTGTGCCCTTCCCGAACCGTAGTTGTTTACCCTCAGTTCTTCCTCTGCCCAAATACCCTGCCCCTTCCCGCCTTCACACCCCCAACTCTTAGGGTTACTTCCGGGACTCTGAGATTTCAAAGGCCACTTTCGTGATTTGTTGAATTTGAAAAGACTTCTTTCGCGGTTTCCCAGAAAATTCGTTTCATGTATACTGTTAAGCGTGTTAAGCAGTTTCACTTATTCTGTTATCATTAGTTTGTCATTCCGTTATTTTGAAAAGTCCAGCTGTACTACTCAGCTGTCCACTTCGGCAAAACTATGGAATTCTTCGCAATGGGCAACACACAGAGATAAATTTCATCGTAAACATTTTCTCTGCGATTGAGCCTGGAAGGCCTACTAAGGGAAAAAAAGCACAGGGCATCCCCATTACAGAAATTTCCAATGTGCATATGGGAAGGCAATCGATACTACGATGAACATTGACGAACCCCCTTCCCAACCCGTTAGAAGACCCCTGGAAATTCGTTACCCTTCTCCCCAGCCCCACGCCGCCAGTCGTGGTCGATGTGGTGCGCGCGTTATGCGGTCAGCAGACATTTTGGGTGAAACGCGGTGCTTCTTTCGGTTCCCTGTGTGTCCATCTTTTTACCGACTCCTTGGGATTGTTTCCATTGCAAAACATAAATCCACCTGATACCCTCGTCAGGCCGCAGTCAAATCGATTGAGTAAAGAGATCGCAACATGACGGATTGTTGCCTTCCCAGCATGCCACACGAATCGACGTAACGTACAGTTACGCAAAACCCCAACTCTACTTTTTTAAATGTCTGTTTGGGCTCAGCAGCCGACGGCGGCCGTATCCCCATCAGGAACACAACGGCGGGGTGAAAGGCGAACGCGAGTTGAGCGCCTAGCGTGCTTTCATGAAAGGGACGTAACTCAATGTGCGTCGTGCAGCCAGACGAAATGCCGACACCGTTGTGCCAACGATAACATCTTCCATGCGGCTGTCATTGATTATCGAACTTGTCTGGAATAAGCATTGGTCTCGGCCATTTTCATAATCGTAATAGTCCGTTCCGTTAACACTGATTTTAGAAAAATTAATTACCCACCCTTCCCCCCGATAGTCTGCCTGAAGGTATTTGGGGGGGGCGGGGGGCGTCTGCATTAAACCCTGTGTGTGTGTGTGTGTATTTTGAGCATTTGAGACATATTTTGTAAGCCTTCCTGATGGGTTTTTTTTAGTTGTTGCATCTATCAGCTTTGCCACTTACAACAACTTTTGATAAATCCAGCCCCATTGTCTTCATTCTCACCACTTAGTCTTTGCAGTCCCTGTAACTATCGCCCCACTCCCTCCATTCCCTTCTTCTTCTCTTCCTCCTCTCTCTCTTTGTTCATCCCTTTCTCGCTCGCTCGCCGTTCTCGCCCCTCCGAGCCCTGAAAAGCAGTGGAGGCTGAGGATGCTAGTGGGGTGGGCAGAACGCTACAAACTTGGGTCGTTGTATCTTCACATCGAGCGCCGTACATGTACATGTGCACGCTACAAACTTGGGTCGCTGTATCTTCACATCGAGCGCCATACATGTACATGTGCACAATTTCCCAGCGTAAGTCCGCTCCTAGCCTCTCGACAGAAAATGCTCG
>SMGT01003977.1:78812-90987 GCA_004794575.1 Lanistes nyassanus
CCCCCTCCAGCTGACTATTTTCTCCTTGTCAAGACCAATGTTAGAAGGGATCGATGAAGCTGTTTTATTGACCCACTGAGAGCCGGCGATGTATCTGCTGCTCACTTCGCGGAAATGGAGCTGATCCCGAGAGAGATCGAGAGAAAGGTTTAGGGCTTAGCGGAACAGTTATCGGTCGGCCAGAGGCTTCTTAATATATATGACGTGGATGATTATCCCTCGATTGTCTGCCCTTGTCTCCCTGTCATTATCGGAGGCTGGCCGACACCCGTCGTCTTCGAGCTGTGATTCCATAGAAACACTGGCTGATCACGTGTTGTATATCCTCATTACAGTAAGTTAAGGCCTGTCTCGTTACTCTGACTCAGGAAATCTCCAGAGTGTAGCCTTTGCCCTATAAATGTTCGCAACCTTACTGTCCCTCTTGTACCTGCCCGTGACATCTAGGGGCTTTGCTGTAGGCTTTTAAAATCATGTGACATCTAGGGGCTTTGCTGTAGGTTTTATAATAATGTGACATCTAGGGGCTTAATTTGCTGTAGGCTTTATAATCATGTGGCATGTTTCTCAGCAGAAGGTATGATCCTGTTTCAGTGTATCTACTGTCTGTTTCAGTTTATATCTACTGTCTGCTTCAGTGTAGGTCAACTGTCTGCTTCAGTGTGTATCTACTGTCTGTTTCAGTATGTATCTGCTGTCTGTTTCAGTGTGTATCTACTGTCTGTTTCAGTGTGTATCAACTGTCTGTTTCAGTGTGTATCTACTGTCTGTTTCAGTGTGTATCTACTGTCTGTTTCAGTGTATCTGCTGTTTCAGTGTGTATCTACTGTCTGTTTCAGTGTATATCTACTGTCTGTTTCAGTGTATATCTGATGTCTGTTTCAGTGTGTATATCTGATGTCTGTTTCAGTGTGTATCTATTGTCTGTTTCAGTGTGTATCTACTGTCTGTTTCAGTGTGTATATCTGATGTCTGTTTCAGTGTGTATATCTGATGTCTGTTTCAGTGTGTATCTATTGTCTGTTTCAGTGTGTACCTACTGTCTGTTTTAGTGTGTATCTACTGTCTGTTTTAGTGTGTATCTACTGTCTGTTTCAGTGTGTATCAGCTGTCTGTTTCAGTGTGTATCTACTGTCGGTTTCAGTGTGTATCTGCTGTCTGTTTCAGTGTGTATCTACTGTCTGTTTCAGTGTGTATCTGCTGTCTGTTTCAGTGTGTATCTACTGTCTGTTTCAGTGTGTATCTACTGTCTGTTTCAGTGTGTATCTGCTGTCTGTTTCAGTGTGTATCTGCTGTCTGTTTCAGGAGCCAAAGTGCGGCATTAAGAAAGTTACGTTCTACGAAAGTACGTAAAATTTTACATGTATCTTCAACTAGCATGATCTATTGTCCCAACCCCACCAGCTTAGGCCTGCGCACCCCCACACAGGCCCACACGAGGCCAGTATAAGCCCACACGTGGTCAGTGGTGGGCCTATAAATACGTGCTAGCTGGGTTATTTTTCTGCAAAGATACGTAGAAGTAACTTACATTTAAATCTTAGAAAGCCGCGAGAAAGGATAATGGTCGCTTGAAAAAGTAGATATGAAAATATGAAGATATATATATAGATATAATCTTGGCATATGAACTGACATTTTTGAGGAATTTATTGTTAAACTGGCTTAATTGCATTTTTCTTTCTGATTTACAATCGCCTTGCCTCAGAAAAGGAAAATCAGCAGAATAGATGCTATTTAAAGAAATGTGTTGCTGTAAATGTGTTTTATCAGCTTCATCGCGCTGAAAATGTTTGCTGGATGCCAAAAATTAGTGCGAGAATCCCTGATCTGCTGATAGAGCTGGCCATTATTTCCGTGTTGCGAATCTCTTGATGACCATGTCGATAATTCTTTTCATGTTGCAGTCAACGATCGATACCGCGTGACGTAAGACATCCAGAGGAGTTCTTGACTGGCGATACAGGTGGGCTTTCAGTCAACGTTTCGGTGACTGGTGATGGAATACATTGTACAAGCCTTAGGTGTTCCGTGTGCATTTCGCTGGTGCAAGTGTGCATCTCAGTTTACGCGCATACGGTTTTGCACAAGATCTTATGTGTGATTGTGTACGTGTCCATCCCTGTGTGAACGTGTTTGGTTGATCTGCCTGCCTGCCTGCCTGCCTGCCTGTCTGTAAGTGAGAGACTGTGTGTGTGCGTGTGCGTGCGTGTGTGCGATGCGTGTGTTTTGTGTGTGTGTGTGCGTGTGCGTGCGTGTGCGTGCACCCTCACGCAAACATGCTTATTATCTTTTTCTGTCCGTTTCTCTTTGTCTCTCTCTCTCTCTCAGTCAGACGATTGTCGTGGCTTCATAAGTAAACGTCTTGGGCTGCACTTTCAGTGACCTGGAAAGATCTGCAAACTCTTTGACCAGAAGATGAGTAGGACACACTCAGCATGGTCACAACGCAGTGGAAGCAGCGTCTACATGACAGAGGACAAAACATGACCTCCGGCGTACAAACTTCAGCTTCCATTTGAATTCAGAATGTGTGGGCAGATCTGCGACTCTAGAAGCTGAATTCTTTTCAAGGTGCTCAACACTTGCATTGACCAGTGAGGTGGCTCCGCCTACATGATCTACCACTACTGAGACAAAGCGACAGATATAGGACATACAGCATTTGCGTGCGTGCATGTGTGCGTGGGTAGTGCGTGTGTGGTTCGTGTGTGCATACCACTGCGCTATAGTGACCTTATGTGTTCATCTGTTTTGCCAAGAAATGGGAATGCTATCTATATTCATGTTTATTGGCGTGATTCTCTTAAATCAAAAGCATGTTTTGTGTCCAATATTCAAGGTATTTTTCATATGTCGTACCCACCCACCCCACAAACTCATTGGCATTTTGTTTGTTTCTCACCAGGAATATTCGGGCAGGAATAATTAATATTTTGGTTTGTTTTTATTTTGGGTCGTGATTGGCCATCAAATGTCCTTGACCCACATTTGCTTAAGGTATCCTGAGACCGACCCACTGCAAAACCAAGGTGAAGGTCATAGCACGATCGCGATGAGCTTTTGGAGTTTTAGTTTATATTGCAGTTTGTTTCCATCGGACCCATTTCTGACCTTTAGTCTTGCAGCACAAGGCGACCTTCGGCTGCAAAATGTCTGCTTTGTTGGAATTTTCCGGCGCCCCCTTGTGACAAGAAACGTTTGCACGTGCACTGATTTGCCTGGAGGAAAGTGGAGGCGAAAGAGAGCCTTGGTGCCATGTTGTCTTGATATCTATGCAAATGTTGTGTGGTGATATATGTTGACGTCGTATCGTGCTGTACATGACATCACCTTACATCTGTAGGAGTAAAACGGAAAACTGCCAGCAGCAGGCTGTCACTGTGTGACGACAAAATCTGGTCAGTGTTCTTACAGCATGACGTCAAAATCTTTACTGGTCATGTTCTTACATGACGTCAGAATCTTTACTGGTCAGTGGTCTTACATGACATCAGAATCTTTACTGGTCAGTGGTCTTACATGACATCAGAATCTTTACTGGTCAGAGCTTTTACATGACGTCAGAATCTTTACTGGTCAGTGCTTTTTACATGTCGTCAAAATCTTTACTCGTCAGTGCTCTTACATGACGTCAACATCTTTATTGGTCAGTACACTTACAGAACGACGTCAGAATTTTTACTGGTCAGTGCTCTTACAACATGACGTCAAAATCTTTACTGGTTAATGCTCTTACAGCATGACGCGATTCTGCAATAATATTTTTTCTTTTGATCTCTCACCATGTCCCTAACTTTTCTGCAAAGACTCCCCGAGGTTTCTGCGTCTTGTTATCCTGCCGGAAACTGTTCATTTCACAACCACGAAAATAATTTAGTTTGTGCCTACATTTTTCTCTGTACTTGCTTCTTTTATTACCATGACACGCGTATAAATTGATAGCTCACTCACACACATACGCACTTACACACACGCGCGCGCACACACACGCACGCACGCACACACACATTATCCCTTCCCAAAACGTTTGCCTTCAGCTGGATGTTTCTGAACATCACTAAATCATTTCCCTGCCTCTGTTTTTTTCCGTCTCAAGATTATGTCTCTGGAATCTGATTTTGTCTGTTGGTAGCAGAAGAACTGGATGTGATGCCTTTTGATCCTTGGTCTTTATCTGTAGGTTATTTCCAGCAAAATGTCTGCCCTTTCCTTCCAGTTTCATTTGCGTTCCACCTTCAGTAATTTTTTATCTCTTCACTTATAATTACAATATTTTACAATGTCGCTTGATGTAGACTGTGTCCTCCAGACCAGAAAAAGTGCCACAAAACGAAAATAAAATGATTGTTTTAACACGGTCAGTGCAAACCGCATCACTACACATAATCAGTACCACCGTGTTCATAATCACATAATGAAACGTTTCTGCAATGAATAATTACTGTTCTTCTCTGGCCAAGTGCCAGCCTCTATAAACCTTCTTTATGTTCAATTTAAGACATTTTCTTAATTGATGCATCTAAAAATGCTTCTCTGTGCAGATATTTGCAGAAACTAGTTTAAATGTACTGTGCTATCATTAAAATGTTTTGTAAAAAGAAAATCTTTTGTTATCCCTATAAGAGCACAACAGTTAATATTGACTATTATTGTTGACGACCCTTCATGGTGTCAGCAGACATTACATCTATAGTTCTTGTATATGCAGTTTGGAACTGTACATTCTGGGTTGCCTTATGGTGCTTGTTATTTCTTGCCTGCCAGCCTTTACAGCCTCAAAAACAAAAAAGAAGACAACATATAATATCAATACCATAAAGCACCACATACTACACCTCGCAAAAGGAAAACAAGTACCAAACAAAAACTAAAAATTTATTTATAAGTTTACTCAGTTTAAGCGAATTTAAATGATTTTTAAAAATCTCGGAATAAGAGATTTCCTTTTTTCGTTTAACAATGGGTAAGTGCATGTAAAAAAAATGGTTAGTGGAATTTGTCTCCCATGTCTTCTGAGCAAAGCCTGTTCTCTCTAGTGATATTGAGGTAACGTACTAGCTGTTGCGTGGGAAGTTTTTGACAGCTGACACTGAGCCTCAGAAGATAAGTTCTTAGAACCGGGGACAAACACGTCAGGAATTTTCAAGACGAAAAATTTCCTTAAACGTTCGGCAAGTGGTACATGCCGTATTGTTGTAGACATCATGTCTCCAGGTTTGTATGAACGGATCCTTCAGGCGCCGGATAAGAGACAGTTTACACTGACCGATGTCAGGAATAACGACAGTCGAACTTCCACATGTAGAGACCAAGATCGTTTAACCGGGAGTGAACACGGTCTGACCAGGGCAGCTTTTCGCGGGTGTAACAATAGTACCGGCAGTTTCTGAGAGCCCAGGTTATATTCAAGAGTTTAAAACAAGGGAACTGGACCAAGCTAAGACATGACAAAGACAAAGACAATCTACATGTTTCGGGGCACTACTTCTTCATCAGGACGACACAAAAACGACGAAAAAAAGACAACAACGAAAACAGAAGAAAAAGACTTAACTTCAGTAGATGTGGCGCATGGGCTGGACAGCAGGAAAATGACTAAGGGATATTGAGTAAGAAGGGTTAAAAAGAGGGGCATCCAATCGCCAGGTGGGTAGGAAAGGGTAGGGAAGGGTTCGATTCGATTCGATTTCTTTATTGTCATAAGACCACTGTCCTTTAACAAGGGGGAGATAACTAGAAAAAAATGTACATAACTACATTGCATACGCATGGGTAGGGAAGGGTGGGGTGGAGAGAGAAGCGCGGGTAAGGGGGTATCAGTGTGGGAGAGAAGGAGGTGAGAGAAAAGAACTAAGAGAGAGAGGGGAGGAGGGGTAAAGAGAAAAAGAGGAAGGTGGAGGGTCATTGTTTGAGGTTGAGTCCAGTGGGTCCCATGGTACCGAAATGGATAATGAAGTAGGACTCCATATTCTTACGGTCAATGGAGTCGCCCTTCATTTTCCACAGGGCGACTCCACTGACCGTAAGAATATGGAGTCCTACTTCATTACCCATTTCGGTACCATGGCACCTACTGGACTCAACCTCAAACACTGACCCTCCCCCTCCTTTCCCTTAGCCCCCTCACCCCTCCGTCTCTCTCTAACTTTTTCTCTCACCTCCTTCCCACTCTCTCTCTCTCTCACCGACGCCCCCTTACCCGCGCTGCTTTTTCTTTCTCTTTCTCTCTCCCCCGCCCACTCTCCACCCCCACCCTTCTCTACCCTTTCCTACCCACCTTGCGATTGGCTGCCCCTCCTTTTAACCTTTCTTACTCACTGTCCCCTGGTCTTTCTCCTGCCTTGCAGCCAACGCGCCACTTCTACTGCAGATAAGTCTTTTCCTTTTCGTTTTTTCGTCGTTTTTGTATCGCCCTGATGAAGGGGTAGTGCCCCGAAACATGTAGATTGTCTTCGTCCTTGTCCCTTTCTAGCTTGGTACAGTTCCCTTGTTTTACATTTAATTTGGGCTTATCCTCCAAGCGGCAGTCACTTGTTCTTCTTTCAAAGTTATACATTCCGTTTGCAAAAACCAAAACCGGCATACCGCCGTTCACACATTATTCTGGCATGATCTCATAAAAACATACTCGGGTTTCTCGATAACAATATACCCCAAATGAATTATCAAAATCAAGTGAAATATGTTACCACAGACAGTACCTCACAACCACCATCAGTCAGAGGGAATCTCAGCTTTCGAGTCTCCTTGCACCTTCAGTCTCTCTCTCTCTCTCTCTTTCTGACAACGCACTGTTCTTTCTCCCTCCCTAACACTACTCAGTTTCAGCTTCAGATAACATCGTTCACATTCCTGGTCATACCCCCTCCCAGCCTACATGTGTAGTGAGCTGACATGCTCTGGGGTTTTCCTAACAGCCCTACTATACGGGCATCCCAATACAAACACAATGCATTGACGTCATACGCACTATTTTTGGCTTCCAACACACGCACTCAAAAATTACGCGCATAGGCGTCCGTGACACTCTTAAATAACCGCGAGTCCCAGACTCTAAGATACGTTTACGGTAAGAACAGACCTTACTTATAAGGCACGTCCAGTAGTTCCTTACACGTCAGTCCGTCGGCGTGTCAGCGCAATACACACTGTGTATCTGGCGAGAGAACTGGAGTCCTTTACTTCTTCCCACGTCTTTGGCTAAGTTGGCGAGGGCAGAGGTCCGTGGGTTTTCACGTGTCCGCTTCTCTTGGTCTTGCTACGTTAACTCTCCATGTCTTGTCCTCTCTGTGTGTCCGTGTGTATATCTAATCGCGTTTTTGCCTCCAGTAGCAGTCGTTCTGACGCATTAACCTCGAGTAAACCGGTTCTGGTCAGACTAGGTGGAGCAGGGCAGCTGTCATGACCAATGGCGTATCACTCACCTACCTAGGCGTGAAGAGAAGGGGAGGAGCTAGCAGGCTAAACTAAGAGTGACAGGTGATACCCTAGGAGTGACATGTGACACCAAGCCGTGGCATCCTTGAAGGCAGTTGCAAGCACGTGTGGAATTACACTTTTGTTGTAAAGATTGAAAAGCCGAGGTGTCAAGGGATTTTTTTTTTGGTTTGTTTGGAGGGGGGGGGTCGGCATCGTGCAAAGCACGGCATTGCGACCTGTATAGTCTGACGTCATATCCTCAGCGCTAAAGTACAAACTGAGATCGGGTTTGATGAGGAAGTCTTACACTCAAGATCTTTTCGTTTGTAAAGTGCACATCGGCAGCAATGCATTAAAATACTTCAAAAAGGAGAATCTATTTTAGTGTGCTTGAAGTGAGACGTGATAAATTGTCTTAAATTTAACTACGACAAATAAAAATACGCGCTGATCTTGCTGCACACCGGTCGGTCTGAAATACCTCACCCGTACTTTTAAAAAAATCCGTCGCCTTTTGAAGAGTGTGCAGTTATCTTTCTAGAACGACTACACAGTTCAGAAAATGCAGTGCTGTACAGGCTGCCTCGCACAACATCCACAGCAGCATAGAGACATCTTCAACTTATCAATCAGTCTGTCAGACAGAGCTGATACGAAAAAAAAATCTAGGCAGAATATCAGTAGTGATATTTTACATTTGTATAACTTGTACAGATCTAAATAATATTGTATAATACCTTGTCGGTCAGTTCCTGTTCTGACTCATTATCAGCTTAACGCAAGAAATTAACAAACGGCTTTTCCTACCATAAGTCTTTTCTATGTGTGTGTATGTATGCGTGTTTATATTTATATATAGCTATGAGACAGAAGAGCGTGTTCAACTGTTTTGCAGAGGGCTATTTCTTTAGTCCTATGTCCTAGCCGGTATGTCCCACGAGCTTCAAACTATTTTCTTCACCACAACTATAAAGTACAAGAAGATATGGCGGAATCATGAAAACAGCATGGTGGGCCAAGCAGAGACAATGAATGGGTAGCCAAGTAATTTCAGGCTTGGTGATCAAACGAGACCAGCTTCACCTGCACAATCAGCTTGTGACTCACAACTACTCCCCTGCTGCCTTGTTTTCCACCTCACCAGTGAGACCTCTCACGTCACGGCCATCCAGGCACAGCCTAGCCGTCTAGACCGAGAGGAGACTGCTGGAGTTCGGGTCACGTCACGAGAGAGACTGCTGGAGTTCAGGTCGTCCCTCGCGTCCCAAACTCTAGCCTTGATGTAAATTTACAGAAAGGAGGTACACAGGTTTCTTTGTTTGCCAGGTTATCAGCCACTCCCCATCATCTGGTGCTAGTTTTCGAATCTTTCAATTCGCTTTGTGCTGTAACCAGGAAATATACGTCTCTTAGCAACACACCTACATGGGCTTTCTGACAATTTCGAAGTTCATCATAGTGGAATAGACACGTTTCAAACTCTATTTTAATAACAGCGGCACACAAGTATATTCCCAATCATGAAACAGTTGTTTTAATAACTGTTTAATGGGTTTAATTTTCACTGTTCCTCTAGTCTGATCAAGATGGCATCGACCTAATTTCTTTATATTTATTTATTGCTATTTTTTGCCTATATTAGACTGGTTGTAGAAAATCATAATCAGTTGTTGAAACGAGTGTATACATCTATAGAAACAGCTACATATAAACAGTTGTTGTAACAGAATTTAAGTACATCAGTAGACCAGTTAACACGTCTTATATGCACGTGTACAGGTTTAATAGGTTTTGTGTACGTGTGCAACTTTTAACGTGTCATATGCGTGTGTTCAGCTGTTAACAGGTTTCACACGCGCGTGTACAGCTGTTAACAGGGACAGACTGACTATTCATTCGGTTCTTTTTATTTTGAACTTACCGGAGTGGGAAAAAGTACCTTCAAAGTCTGTCGTAGACAGAACATACCGCTGATAATGTGTCATGTGAGAAATGCATGCAGTGCTGCAATGACTTTGTTGTAAGGGAAACAACTGCCAGGAATCCATTGCTTTCCCCTTACAGCTGCCGTTTCTTTCCCTTTGAACTTCCTTTTCCTCGTCCCCTAACTCGTGTTATCCACATTTTTCTGTTTCTGTAGCGAACGCATTTTAAATCGAAGAAGTTATGCCGGACACTCAGAGACTGAATAGACTGATTTTAATGGAATTCGTATTTCCTTATAGAATCCCAGTAGGTCGACGTTTTGTGGGAGTTTAAAGGACGTTTTCCTTTTTTTTATGCCGTCGTCAAAACGCTGTCACGGGCTGTGAAGTGAGTCTAGAAGCTAAGGTCGCGGTCCTGGAATGAAGAAAGGAAGGATAAGTCTTTCTGCTAGTCTTCTCCACGGTTGAACAGACAACGCATGGGTGACAGGCGAGAGGACACGGCGGCAGTGAGATTGCCTTACGGGCGACTGGGACAGGATCTGACAGTTTCAAGAATGGCCCAACATAACCTGGAAAAGTGGGCAGATAGAGTGAAATAGTGTTGGAAGCATTTTGTGCTTGCCCATGAAGTAAGCATTGCGTTCAGCTGCACCCGCCTTTTCTACGCCTGCCCGCACTGACCAAATTACTGCCCCTATCAGTCTGGCGGTTCTGTCAGTGCATAGCTTAGTAATATGACCCCATCCCCCCTATAGTACACCGCCTGCCTGCCTGTTGTAATTTGGGGTTGGGATCAAAGGGGCATGTGGTAGTGAAGTCTATAAGGGTGGGTGGGAGTTGATCATTGATAGGTGGACGGTGCATCCGGAAGGGGAAGGGTTGGGAGGGAGGTTTCCTCAGACTTGTTGTCTGACTGTCGTTCTGACGTTTGGTGGTGGTTCATTGTCTGCGGTGTCGCACCTTGTCATTGGCGTCCGCGCCTGCTGCTGCCCCCATGTCCTAAACTCTAGGCTTCATCTAAATTTCAACTCGGTTACAGACAGGGCTAGACGGTTACCGACAGGGCTATACGTGTTTATTTGTTAGTGCCAGTTTATCAGCCTGTCACCATCATCTGGTGCTAGTTTTACAGTCTTTCAGTTTGCTTTCTGTTGTAACTACTAGGAAACGTTGTTTAAATCTATGCAGCTCACCCACTTGGGCTATTTGAGTTTGTCAGAGTTCATTATAGAGGACTTTAAATCCATTTCAACAACAGCTGTACATACATTTATTCCCAGTAAAGAAACAGTTGCTTTAATAATTGCTTAATGGCTGTCAGTTTTCACTGTTCCTCTGCTCTGATGAAGATAGTATTAAACTAATTACTTTATATACGAATCACAACCATTTATCGCCTACATTAGACGGGTCGTGGTCATAGTTTATGTAGACAATCACTACAAGCAGATGAAAAAGGTTATACGTGCATACAGTTATACAAACAGGCAATATACATGTATACAGTTGTTGAAGCAGGTTGTATGTACATCAATAGATCAGTTAAAATGTCTTATCTGCATGTGTACAGCTTTAATAGGTTTTATATACATGTGTACAGCTCTTAGCAGGCTTCATGCACGTCTACATCTGTGAACTTGGCATAGATGGTACAGACTGACCTATTAACGTTACTCGTGTGACTTTTGAATTTCAAGTTACTGGAGTGGTAGAAATTGAATCAAAATGCTTCCTTATCAAACTCGACCCTCATAACACGTCGTGTGTGAAACGTGTGTTGCACACACCACCATTTATACGGCAAGGGAATGAAGATCGATTCTCTGCTTTCAGATTACTTTCCCCCCTTCTCTCCCCCATGAACTTAAAGTCTTTCCCGTTCCACCCCTACCCCACCCCCTTACCTTTTCCTACCAAAAACATGATTGGGTCGCTTTTGAAACGACTCGGACCTTTCTGATTTTGCTGACAGCGCACATTTTTAAAACAACCAAATACAAGTCAGACGCTTCAATACTGAACGGGCAGATTTTAATTGAAAGATTTTGACATTCTGCCTTACAATATGATTGTTATAGCAGCATTGCCATTTTCTTGAAATATTGTAGATAAGTGAATTTTTCTGTCACATTGACCTCCAAACCGGTCGTGCATGAAGGGTGGGAAGCGTTTTGAAGTCTAGAAATAACGCTCGTGGGGGGAGGGTTGTCCCCTGGACAGGAAGGATAACTCTTTCTTTCTCCTAGTCTTCGTCACGGTTGAACAGAGAACGCAGAGGTGAGAGGCGAGAGGATACGGCTCTAGTGAGGCTGCCGAACGCCTGGCCTCCGCAGTGGGTGGCCAGGGTCATGATCTCTCGCCACAGCCTGAAAAAAACAGACACACCATAATAATAACATTGTGTCAACAGCGGACACACCATAACAATAACATCTCAAAAGTGAACCCATGATAATATGTGTCAAATCTTACACACTAAATCCATCCCCACGCACACAGAAAGAACCCCGCGGAGGTGCAAACGGAAGGTGAAATGGGCTACAGCAGAGAGAAAATTACAAGATGTCAAAAACGTTTAAAGAAGGGGGGTAGGTGGCAACAGGAGAGAGGCAGTCTATTCAATGTAAGCTGAAGCCAGAACAAGATCGCGGACCAAAGGTAGCTTGGTGCCAGGAACACGAGGACATAATAATTGTGGGGTTTGAAGAACGGAGACTGTGAGCAGGTGGGAGTAGAGTCGTTGAGACGTTAGTAGCAGAGAACGACAGCTTTGTGTTGAATGCGCTTTGAGACAGGAACACGGGGGGGGGGGGGGGGGGGGGGGG
>SMGT01003977.1:95907-120094 GCA_004794575.1 Lanistes nyassanus
AATACAGTGATTGTTCCACCTACGCATATGTCACACTCTTGACGGTGGTCGTGAGAGCGAGCAGAGCAGACGACACGTCAAGAGCAAAAAGAAATCTCCCAAGTTCGTGACAGAGACTTTTACACCAGCAAATCGCTACCACGTTTAGTCAAGAATAATGGGTGTGCTTCGTTGTCTATTTAAACTTCCTCGTTTCGTTTTAGCTCTGGACCCCCAGCTCAAAGGCGGCAACTATCTCAGCAGACTCTGTCTTGCAGTCACAATGCGATGTCCACTGGCGGTTTCCCTGTTCTGATCTCTTGTGGGTGTCTACAGCTACCTGAGTCAGCTGCACGCCGGTTTCTTACCGTCCCTCTGGCCGACGTACAGGTCTCTTCACCTGGCTGTCAGACGAGCCGTCCACCCGACGTACACTACAGGTCTCTTCACCTGGCTGTCAGACGAGCCGTCCACTCCCTCGGCACGTTTTACCGGTCTTCCGTTCACCAGTAATTCAAATACCTTCAGGCAGTCCACTCCGTCTGCTAAGCGCTTGATACATGAGGTATCCGTCGACATGACAGCTGTTCCGTACTCATCACTATAAAGAGGCTTTCACCTGAGCACTGATCAATTCTATAAATATATACAGGTATGTGACACACCTTCATAGTTCCACCAAACGTGCGCACTGCTGTAGGAATAAATAATCGAGTCGATGTCAGGGTCAAACAACTTTACTCCAATTTACGCAGACGGTTTTTGGACGTCACTAACTACAAGAAGATCGTTATCAAATCTGGAGAGTGTGTTCATGTGTGCATATATTTATATCCAGACGGATATCATGGGAAGAGTAATGTTTGCGTATATATATATATATGTTATAATTTTCTGATGAGGGGAAAGTCATTCTGAGAAGTGTGAAGGTTATGTTGTGAGCAGTACTCACGGCAGGTGTGAAGGAGGACAGCTGAGACTGGAAGCGGTTGCAGTAGTGGCTGCCATAGCGCTGCATGTAGAACTCCCTTCCGCACGGCAGCCGCTGCTCAAAGCAGTTGAAAAACTCACAGTCGCCGGTCTGGGCGCGTGCCGTACACGTTTCGTCCACGGCTGCAGAGAGAAACAAGTATGTGCTGATGTCTAGAGACAGGAACAAGAATGTTCTGATGTCTACAGACAGGAACAAGAATGTTCTGATGTCTACAGACAGGAACAATTTAAGAATGTTCTGATGTCTACAGACAGGAACTAGAATGTTCTGATGTCTGCTGAGCGGCATTAGCGGCAACAACAATGACGAAGGTGCCAAAATGATTACCGATGATGGCGATTTAAAGCTGAGTGCTGGGTGCGCACACGTTTTAAAGGCTGAGTGCGATTTCTCACTTCACATGCAGAGTTAACAAGGTCTGGTCACGTGTGGCAATGGCCAAACTGCGCTGGGCAACACATTCTTAAAACCAAGAAAAGCCTTCATTATCTGCTGTTACGCCAGACTTCAGATAAATGACTCTCTGGCGGCAACAACGATAAACTATGTGTCCAAAATTCCCCCCGATGATGAAGATTTAAAGTACAGCACACAACAAAACGTGCGCACGTACGCACGCACGCACGCACACACATATTGGCATGCATGCACATAGAAAGAAATCGAAGGGACGTAAAGCTTAGTGCATACATCACACAAATGAATCTCTCAGTGGTTTGTTTTGAAGTGCATGGCCTTCACACAATTGTCATGATGATAAAAGAGTTACGGAACACCACTCACGCCTGCCGTCTGCTGTGGCTGTTCTTTCGTTGTTACGACCGAAGATCCACCAAGCTTGGGCATTCCCAAAGGACAACACCAGTGCCAGCACAACGATCTTCGTGGCCATTACTTCAACCACCACAACAGTGCTCTGCTAACAGTTTTGTTTTTCCAAACGGCTGCGGCCTGTGTAAAGGAAAGCTACTGGCTCTGGCTGAACTGTACAAGCGGATGCTTCTGGGTGTTCTGGGTCACCGACTCTTGCCCGACTTGTGAACTTTATACCGTTCTGCCTTGGGATCGTCATCAGGCTGTCCGTGGTCCCACACCGCGGTTTTCGTCACACAGGGAGCCGTTCTGGTGAAGTATTCGTCACAGACAAGGAAAGATTGCTGAAAAACCGCTTTATGTACATAATACTTTTATCTCTCGCTGGCTCAGGCTACACATCCTCGTACTTAGAGGAACAGTTACGCACACACCTCTTATCCCAGACGGGTGTAAGCCAAATGTCAAATGACCTCATGTCATTACTGGCACTTAACGAAATCTTACAGTTTTGATGTAACTTTTCCAAAAGCAGCTTCAAAAAGCATGGTCTGACGACGCTATGGCTCGCGTGAGGCAAATAGATAATAGGGGCGAGCAAGCAATCCCCACGCACTTATGTTTACTGGACTGGAATGGATAGAAACCGGTTTCCACAAACTTGCGACACAGAGCTTCCACAGTGTTGCGTGTCTTTAGAGACCAAGTTCTTTCTTTCTTTCTTTCTTTCTTTCTTTCTTTCTTTCTTTCTTTCTTTCTTTCTTTCTTTCTTTCTTTCTTTCTTTCTTTCTTTCTTTCTTTCTTTCTTTCTTTCTTTCTTGTTTGAATTTTTAGTTCTTATATTAGACATAAACGAACTTGCGAATGCCAAAGACGCCTTAACATTGCCCATCCACCCATTTCGCCCGTTGTGGGGACACGGCAGTGAAATGACGTCAGATGACACTAGCACGACGTGAGAAAATGTTAGACGTCACAACCTCGATCCATCGTGAGATGAAACCAAGACCTTAATTACACTCAGGTACAGGCCATTGGAAACTGTTGATGCAGAACATTGGAAATTGTTGCAAACATTTTTTGAGAACAGTTATCAGTTCCGTGCTCCGCAGGTTGGTGCCGTTCAAACCAGGCTCTGGTCCACCCTTCAAACACTCCTGACGTAACTTCCTCCTCGACCCCTAACCGGAACGGACAAGACTAATCGTAGGTCCCGCTGCGTAAATGATGAGTCAGCTGTCGGAGATGGTTTGGCCAGTGCCTTGCTAGTCATTAGCTTCTGCTAATCACCAGTGAAACGCTGATCGTCAGCCTATAGGCAATTAGAAGTCAGTCACGTGACTGAGCTATAAAACGTCTGAACAGTCTAATGACCAGGAAGGGAAGCTGTTGAGAAAGTGCTCGTGCCAAATTTTGCCAGAAAATACGCTCGTGCCAAATTTGGCCAGAAAATACGCTCGTGCCAAATTTTGCCAGAAAATACGCTCGTGCCAAATTTTGCCAGAAAATACGCTCGTGCCAAATTTTGCCAGAAAATACGCTCGTGCCAAATTTTGCCAAAATCCAGCGTGTACACATGTGAGACTCCTCATTGAGTAAATCTGACTCCGGACAGTGAATGTTCAAAACAATATGAACTAAGTGGTGTTCCCACTTCTGTGACGTGCAATTCGCTACACAGATCCAACCGAGAGAACTGCTGTTTCATTTGAAATCTCAAAGTGTTTTAATTAACCAGGAAATTAACCACAATATTTACTCTGAGACATTCTTCCGAGAAGGCATCTGGTCAAAACTACTGGTACCTTGGTTCTACATCACTTATTTAGCTCACAATGGTTCTACATCACTTATTTAGCTCACAATGGTTCTACATCACGTATTCAGCTCACAATGGTTTTACATCACATATTCAGCTCACAATGGTTCTACGTCACGTATTCAGCTCACAATGGTTTTACGTCACGTAATCAGCTCACAATGGTTCTGCGTCACGTATTCAGCTCACAATGGTTCTACATCACGTATTCAGCTCACAATGGTTTTACATCACGTATTCAGCTCACAATGGTTCTACGTCACGTATTCAGCTCACAATGGTTCTACATCACGTATTCAGCTCACAATGGTTTTACATCACGTATTCAGTTACAATGGTTCTACGTCACGTATTCAGCTCACAATGGTTCTACGTCACGTATTCAGCTCACAATGGTTTTACATCACGTATTCAGCTTACAATGGTTCTACGTCACGTATTCAGCTCACAATGGTTTTACATCACTTATTCAGCTCACAATGGTTCTACGTCACGTATTCAGCTCACACTGGTTTTACATCACGTATTCAGCTCACAATGGTTTTACATCACGTATTCAGCTCACACTGGTTTTACATCACGTATTCAGCTCACACTGGTTTCACATCACGTATTCAGCTCACAATGGTTTTACATCACGTATTCAGCTCACAATGGTTTTACATCACGTATTCAGCTCACAATGGTTCTACGTCACGTATTCAGCTCACAATAGTTCTACGTCACGTATTCATCTCACAATGGTTTATATCACGTATTCATCTCACAATGGTTCTACATCACGTATTCAGCTCACAATGGTTTTACATCACGTATTCAGCTCACAATAGTTTTACATCACGTATTCATCTCACAATGGTTCTACATCACGTATTCAGCTCACAATGGTTTTACATCACGTATTCAGCTCACAATGGTTCTACGTCACGTATTCAGCTCACAATGGTTCTACATCACGTATTCAGCTCACAATGGTTCTACGTCACGTATTCAGCTCAAAATGGTTCTGAAAGAAATTCAGATGTGGTGTGTGGGGTGGGTGGGGGGGTGGGTGGGGGGGTGGGTGTGTGAAGACTTAGATCGCTAGTAGAGCATCAGACTCATCAAAGGTTGCGGGTTCGAATCTGGCAGTGGGCATGGGATTATATCCAGGAGCTAAAACACAGAGCAGACCCCCCACTGCCTCCCCGACCCCCACCCTGCATTTTCCGTCTTACACCATCTAACGCGCTGCACACGTCAGTGGGGAGAGTAGTACCAGGGTTCCCTCCCCACCCAACCCCGTCATGGGAAATCCTCACCAGGTGGAGCATCAGAAAGCTATGTCATCGTGTTAACGCCTGTGGGGGGGGGGGATGGAGGAGATGAGCGACATGTCCCAGCGATTGTCATCGTCATCGTCATCGTCGTCATCGTCATCGTCATCGTCGTCATCAGAATCCACGAGGCTCAAGAGTCGTGCGGCGTGTTGGGCGCGCCCCCGTCCCCATGTGCGCTGACAGAAATGGTCTGCATCATGTCGTTATAACTATTCTCATTCCACATTTGGATGATGCTGTCTCGGGTCAAAGGTCAAGCAAGTAACAACCAGCGACGTCCCTGTGTGCATTCTAAAGGCACTGCTGAGAGACAGGAAATTACGGAAGTGACGTCACGTCTCACATTCAATCCGCAGCTCTTGACAGTTTGTTCACAGTCACAGCTAGAGCAGTCTTATCGGTCTGCAGTATGAATACAGAAGCCAGTTGCACGCCTTTAATCTAACTTGCGCCCTCCGTACGCCCGACTAAATCCCTCAGTCCAGACCACGTACTCCATCAGATACGGCAGTTGCTTCCCTCCTAAGGACAGACGACGAGCCACGAGTACGTCTGTCGGACTAAGAAGCCAATCGTTGATTCAGCTAGACAACACAGCAATACATGTTTTTTCAGTTGCGCATGTCGCCTGGCCCATAACGCTTTGATTCATTTTGTGGTGTAATTCGCTCTGGGTCTTTATATAACATATATATGTTGTTGTTGTTGTTGTTGTTGTTGTTGTTGTTGTTGTTGTTGTTGTTGTAACTGGGACGGAATGGCGTCAGAAAAGCAGTATTCGGGAAGTCGTCAACCAAACTGGAGCACACAACAGACTGACTTCCCTGATGGGGTCTTTGGGTAGGGGGTGTAGATGGGGCCAGCGGGAGGGAATTAGATGGGGATTGGGGTTAGGGGTCCAGTCACTGGCTGTGGGTTTTGTACGTGTTGCTACAGACGCTGTTTCAGTGGCCGAAGTTAGTCCGGCCGCACGCCTCCTCCCCTGCTGGTCTAAATTTACGCCAATTTTTCGAACTACATGTTCCTTAGTCAGGACCCGTGTAATCGACATTTTGTTTCGTTTCATGTTACTGTGCTGCCATTTGTGTCTTGCATGCGTCACGTGACCACTTTAATCACAAACTTCTGTCGCCGCTTCCCCCAGCGTTTCCTTCCACATCGCGTGACTGGTCCTGTCGGCTGATAAATGTCGACCAGTGCTCAGGCCAGAGTGCCGAAGTCCACAGCTCTAAGGTGGCGTGGCATTTCACGGTCAAAGTCCCAATACAACCTACTTATTGCACAACTGTATCGCTCATTCCGTGTCGTATCGCAGCGCAGGTTCTAGATGTTGCTTGTCTCACTACAGTGAACTGCGCGTCACCACTTACTTCACTCAGTACGGATCTGTGATCTCGCAGATCATTCAAGGTCACGTCGAAACTGATTTCCCTCGGCCTTTTCTGGGTGCGCATGCAGGGGCCCCACGTACAGGCACTGTTAGACACACAGACACAGACACACAGCCACAGGCACTGTTAGACACAGACACTGTTAGACAAAGACACTGTTAGACACAGACACACAGGCACTGTTAGACACAGACACTGTTAGACAAAGGCACTGTTAGACAGCCACTGTTAGACACGGACACACAGGCACTGTTAGACACACACACAGAGGCACTGTTAGACACAGAAACACAGGCACTGTTAGACACAGAAACACAGGCACTGTTAGACACACACACAGAGGCACTGTTAGACACAGAAACAGGCACTGTTAGAAACACAGCCACTGTTAGACACAGACACACAGGCACTGTTAGACACAGGCACTGTTAGGCACAGACATACAGCCACTGTTAGACACAGACACACAGAAACTGTTAGAAGCAAGCGGTTCTTGCCATTGCACATCTCACGATCTCCCCACCTCTCGCCTGCAGCAGTGAGAACAAGTGAACAAAGCAGCTCCATTGAGTGGTCTTTAGGAAAAGGAAGGAAGACAGATAAAAGCAGTCACAAGTTCTTGTTGCAACTATTTCTTTCATTTTAAATTCGTTGTAGGCGGATATAACTATAGGTTCTTTTATCCTTTCCATTGATGAGGGGTTGCCCCTTTCCCCGCCAAAAAGTGCTGTAGGCCTACCTTTTCTCGTGTTAAAGATTCAGAGTGGGGGTGGGGGGTGTCGGACACAGTGCGTGCAGGCACTCTGTCTTCCTTTGACCTCTGTGAGCAGGGCGGGCGGGGAGGGCTAAATATTTCTGTCTTCCTTCGCTGTACAATTGTCATTCTCTCTCTCTCTCTTCCGGCAACGGCTATTATATCTGACAGAGCGTTGCCGAGAAACTCTTTAAGTGCTTTAAAATGGAATAATGGCAAATATCTTTAGTACATTTCTAATAAGATCGCAGCTGCTATACCATTCACAGGAGTTAGCAACTTCATAAGTTGTTTGTGTGGCGACTTAATGAAAGGTAAAGTGGTTCAAAGCTGGGCCAGTGTCACCAGAACCTTAAAACAGTTTCTGTTTATGTTATTAAAGGTTTTGTGACATTTCAGAACTGGCGCGCCCTCCAGTAAGCAGGAGGTTCGCAAATTGCTGGGGCTAATTAATTAATAGACGAAGAAAGAGGTCAGTTTGAACAAAGAGCTTCTTGATAAAGCTGTGAGTGATGCGGTCACTTCGACTAGTGCGGTAAGTAAATACACGTCTGGTAAGTACAGGTGTTTCTATCTCATGAGTTCACTTGTCCCTATCAGGCAGCTGTGTCTGGTGAGTAAATTCAATCCCTAATGAGTACATATCCCTATCTAGTGAGTACCTTTCCCTATCTGGGACTACATGTGTCCCCATCTAGTAAGTTTCCCTATCTGGGACTACATGTGTCCCTATCTAGTAAGTTTCCCTGTCTGGGACTACATGTGTCCCTATCTAGTAAGTTTCCCTGTCTGGGAGTACGTGTGTTTCTATCTGATCAGTACATGCTTCTGATGAGTACATATCCCTATCTGTTTAGTAGGTTAGCCCCTATTAGGTAAGTACAGGTCTGGTGAATGTGTGCCCCTAACTGGTGAGTACGTGTGCCCCTATGTGGTGAGTACATGCGTACCTATCTCATGAGTACATGCGCATTACTATCTGGTGATTGGTATGTGCACCCCTATCCAGCGAGCAGATGTGCATCCTTATCCGGAAAGTACACCTGTCCCTATCCAGCACGTCTGGAGAGTACCTGCCCGTCCCTATCTGGTATGTGTCCCTAATACGTTTCCCTATGTGGCGATACATGCTTAAATGAGTACATGTGCCCCTATTTGGTAAGTACATGTATGATTGGCACATGTCCCTATCTGGTGAGTGTGTGCCCTCATCTGTTAAGTACACATCTCCCTGTCTCGTGAGCACACACACACACACCCAACATACACCCCCCCCCCTCCACACACACAGACAACCTGACAGGCACCTCTCACACACACACACATGCACGTGCAAAAGAAATGAGGCTAACAACAGCAATTAGATAGCTTATTAAAATATATTTTTAATTATTGAGAACAGTATAATGTATTTCAATATAATTTTGATATGACCTTAATTCAACACTGCATTTAAACTGACCTGTACACATTGAGTCTCCACTTAATGAGTATATGACATGACTTGAGGCCTGATAACACTTTCTACAGGCTTACACAAAAGTACATTTTAAAATGTTATAACGTCTTAAATTTACAAACCAGCACATGGGCCATGGATGTGTCAACTCCTAAACAAAAGGCCAAGCCACAAATAATGCTACAAGACAACATATGTTCAAAGTTTTGACCCTGTAATAGTTTGCACTAAGTCAAGACAGTCGTCTTGTCACAAGCCTGTTGCCAATATCTGCAATAGCTCATCCTAAACACAGAAACGATAAAAATACTATTACCCATGCAGACAAGTAGGCACAGTTATAAACAATGCATTTATCTGGCACCTAAAACAAGTTTATTTACATAAAATTCTAAATTTCCATCATGCACATAATCTCTCTTCCCTCACTCTCCTTCTCTAACATGCCTGCACTTCCAGACACACACCAGATGGTGAGCATATTATAGAGTGAGTGAGCATATTACACTGTGTGTGAGTGTGTGTGTGTGTGTGTGTTGGAACTGAAACAACAGAAGCACCACACAGTAAAGAAGCTTAACTACCATTTCATCTAAAAGCTTACATGCAAATGTCATTACAGGATCTTAAGACTACACAAAGACTCAGGATAAAAATAAAGCAGCTCGACACAAGCATTAAAGTACACTACAACTATCTCATCTACCCTGCCAGTCAGCAGTGAAAGAATCTCAGGGAAGGTCAATGACTGCTGTGTAGGCAAGCATGTGTCTGGCCATAGTTGTTTACTGCTTAACATCCCGCCGCAAACAAGGTACATATCAGGACGGTGTTGCTTAGACAAAGTTTACGTGCTGCCACACGTGGGACTGATGGCGCAACACGGGCCTCAGTCCCACCCAGTCACATTATACTGACACCGGGTCAACCAGTCCTAGTACTGTTCCCTGCAGTGCCAGGCGTCTGGCAGGGCAACCTTGGATGCAGATGCCTTCGTTGCTAGACCACGGAGGTGGTTGCCTGGCCACAGGTAAAGAGCCAATCAAAACCAAAGACAAAATGAAGGATAGAAATGCTTGGAATAAAAAGGAAAAAAATGAGAAATGTAAGATGGCCTTGAAGTTTCTGCCTCAAGAAACAAGAAAAATAATTAAAGTGACTCATCCACAGAAGCACAAGGAAGAAAAGAATGACAATACATCATCTTTTGCTGTTAATACAATCCAAAAACATATCTTCAATTATACATATCAAGCTAAATCAAAGTTTTGACATATGTAAAGATTCCAAAATGCTGACATCATTTAACATGAACAGAACATTCATCTCAAACTGCAAAGTATCTCTTTCTCTTTCGCACATTCACACTCACCGCTGCAGTTATACGTTAGATGTGACTCCAGTGTTTACTTGATCCAATTATTAAATATTTTTTAGAACAGAAAGAAAAGTGATATGAATCTACAATCAACAAAAATTGATTGGTTCTATCATAGGAAATTGAGTGGAGAAACAGTTATTCTTTCCACTCCTGTATACACAGCTACCTGCAGGATCAGTGCCAATAAAACAGATGTATTCAAAAATGATATCAGAAAATTGTCACGAGTTCCATGCTCAGACATCTAGCGTGTGTTTTTTGTATAAAATGATATCGCAGTAATCTGTGACACACCACTCCATCATATATAGATATATAACTACAGAGATTTTGGGTGGAGAAGGATTTTTTAAAAGTCAAAATGACAGTAGATTTATTAAAGACAAGAAAATAGAAGAACCAACCAAAAACAGCTCTGAGTATCGGTGGAAAATAGCTACAGAATGCAATGCCCACTTGAGGGCTGGCAAAATGAAAGTCATCCCATAACCACGGTTGCCATGCCAGCAGCAGTACCAAGAACAGCATCACACGCCAAGAGAAGGAACACATTAGTGAATACCAAGGCAGGCTGTGCTTTGAACTTCTACTTTCCTTTTCATGCTTACAACTTGCTACCACAGACAACGCTAGAAAAATCTGTGGTTTTCTGTGTGATTCTACAAGCAAAACAGAACTTTATTTATAGACTTGCTTGCTGATCCCTTATCCAACTCTGATTTTTCTGTCAAATCTTTGGCAAGTCCTCAAGATAATAACATCTGGCTAAAATGAATCCTTGGCCTAAACAGCAAGCTATGTGCAAACATGCAAAAGGAAGAGATGGAGAAAATGTGCATCTCATGATACACGTGCTGCACTGGCCTTGGCCTGCAATGTGCAGACTTGCATGCCCTTTCATCATGGACAGTGTAAGTAAAGCTGAAGTAACAATCAAAGGTAAGCTGTGCAGGGACAAAAGAAGGATGGCTGAATGAAGGGGTGTACTTCAAAAGCATCCACATTCCGCAGCCAGGAGCCAGAAAAAGGCAGGAAAGGGAAACCGAAAACTGACAAACACCAAGCACTACGAGCAGGAGCCAGCGTCGCCAACTGGTTTTCACATCACAGTAATCACGGGCAAATAATGTCTCCAAGAAATGCTACCAGTGGCTGTTTACAAGATCTTTCTGGATAGGTGGAAGCAATGTGTTGTCATACAAGAGTGCAGATTCCCCAGCTAATCTTCCATGGAAACTGTTTGCCAATTTGTAGAACTAACCTTCGGTACCACTGCTTTACAACTACCATTTTATACGCTTGTGCCACAGGCCTGCCTGTGATTAAAAACATCTTTACCATCACACTCAAACTCTCGCCCATATTCACAAAGGTCATGTCCAATATTTTCAGCAGCATATCATAAATCTTGTATTGCAATCTCTTTCAAAAGTTCTTTATGGATCTGCAGTTTTTGAGGATGTACCCAGTACATACATTCTGCAGTGGCTGAAACCAAATACTATACACATACACTGTATAGACAAACATGACAAATGTGTAAATAGTGCATAGGCACTTGTTATGACTTAACATTTCCCAAATATAGCAAGTGGAAACTTCGACATTTAAATTAAAGGCCATTTCAAACTTAATACATCTTAGTTACCCTGAAACCCTGTATAACAGCTGCAGAAACACAACTAGAATGCATAATCCCCTGATTTTGCTGTGACACTAAATTACATCAGCCACATTGCAGGGTCACTTTTTCCCACAAATCTTTTAGTTTTATAGATCCATACACAAATTTTGGAAGTCCCACTGCCTATAGTCTTGTCTCTTTGACCTTTGTAAGCTTAAAACAGCATGTAAAACCGATGCCACCACACATCACACATGCTCAGCATCTTCAACTCAATTATATCAGGCAAGAATGTGACATCAGATACCATGATACCCACAGAAAGACAATGCAGGTGAAATGGGAATGGCTTTTAATGTAAAGGACCAAAAGCCGATGAGAAATATCAAGCAAACCTGGTTTTCCATGGTTTGAATAGGCAAATGACAACGCTTGCCTACACCACAGTGTTCAACTCTGTCTCGTTATCGTGCGAGTCGGGATTATTGAGTAAACTCAGCTGGTCTGGAGTAGGTGCCTTCATTTTGCTGCTCAGACGAGAAAGAAGGCTGCCAGGCCGACTGCCACGGATGGAGCCTGGATCAACTTCTCCTCCACAGTGAACAGAAATATCCTCGTCATTGAGAGCGTCAACACTGTGTCTAAAGGAGTATGACCTGACGCTAGACTCTGGAAGGTCTTGTTCTGCGGCGTATGCTTGATGGTACTCCTGCGTCACCAGATCCTTCACCTTGGGCTTCTTGAATCTGAAAGATGGTGACTGGCACTTATAACTACTAAAAGATGGTGACTAGAACATTATAATGACTGAAAGATGACAACTAGCAAATTATAATGACTGAAAGATGGCCAGAAACACATTATTATGCCTGAAAGATGGTGACGAGCACATTATGACCGAAAGATGGTGACGAGCATATTATAATGACCGAAAGATGGTGAGGAGCACATTATCATGACAGAAAGATGGGGACTCGCACATTATAATGACCGAAAGACGATGACGAGCACATTATAATGACAAAAAAAGATGGGGACGAAAAAACATTATAATTACTAAAAATGCTCAAGGTAAAATACACACGAGTACAGATATGCAGGCAATTTTCATATGAGGCATATTTGTTTTTCATTTTTGAGTGATCTCGTCCCCCCAAAAATTGTTTTGTTGTCTCTGAATCGTCAAGAAGTAATATTGAATATGAAGAGCTGCAGGATAATTCTGAACATTCAACCCTACACAACAGACGCACAAGGAAAGAAAAATCGAAATGCAAGCAATGTCTCTCATGGATGCCGATAGCAACGTAAACATGTAGGCACGTGCTTAGAGCACAAGTTGTCAACATGATGGATTGTAAGGACAAGTTGTCAACATGATGGATTGTAAGGACAAGTTGTCAACATGATGGATTGTAAGGACAAATTGTCAACATGATGGATTGTAAGGACAAATTGTCAACATGATGGATTGTAAGAGGACAAATTGTCAACATGATGGATTGTAAGAGGACAAATTGTCAACATGATGCATGCTGAGAGGACAAATTCTCCACGTACGTCTTGAGAAGCAGCGAGGAGCAGACAACTGAAACCGAGGACAAGGCCATGGCTGCTGAGGCCATCCAGGGTCGCAAGGACAGACCAATGGGCATGAAGCAGCCTGGATATCAGTCAGAAGAACATATCACATACTTTGCAACTCACCGACCCTGATATCTTCAATCAGCACGTCATACACTTAGCAAACAGTTCACCTCTCGTGGACTTCACTTCGAAAAAGCATGACCTCCACATGACATTTAATTTACCATGTTCATCCACACAAGACACTTCAATCAGATACTTTCTCAACCCTTGCAAAAGTCCCCTGAAAATAGCTGGTGTTTACATAATGACAGAACTGAACAAATGTACACTGTTACAAATATCAAAAAAAAAAAAAAAGCAAATGGGATGAAAGTCTTGTCACATAATTTAGCTCAATACCTACCAGCAGCGATGGGGATGCCAACAAAATTATAGATGCATGCAGCCACAAAGTTGATATGGATCCGCCGCACAGTCATGCGCGAAAGCTTAATGGCAGCATACACGTCAAGCAAATTGCTCTGCAACACATGAATCTTCAATACACCCTCCTCTGTCTTGGGTTATTCAGTAAGAAATCGTTATGATACTATGCTGTTACTAGTTTTTAGTTTAGTTTCATCCTCTTTCCTCCATGTGAAGCATGGGTCTCAACAGTTGTCCTCCACTTCCTGCAGTCTCTGGGAATCCTTTCTGCTCCTTCCCAAGACAGGTTAATAGCTTTGAGTTCTTCCATAAAGCTCTGTCTTCAGGTCTGCCTTGGGTACCCGGTCTTTGCTTGCCTTGTGCGTTCCAGTCTAGCGACTACACTGTTACTAACAAGCTGCCATATTGTTTCTTAGCAAATTATAATCATGTCTAAGAGGCAGAATTTCTTACATGCAGCAACAGACTTCAACAAACTGAACAGATTTTCACAAACCTTCATCAGCACAATATCAGCAGCCTCCACAGCGACGTCGGTGCCTGTGCCAATGGCAATGCCAACGTCAGCCTGTGCCAGTGCAGGGGAATCATTCACTCCATCTCCAACCATAGCGACCTTTTTGCCTGATTCCTGAAGCTGCCTGATCTTCTTTACTTTGTGAGACGGCAACACCTCAGCAAACACTTTCCTGATTCCCACCTAACCATACAAGAGCATGTAACTAGACTATGCTGTTCCTTTCAGGCAGGATATATCTTGTCTAAATGTTTCTTCCTGTCACAAATGTCTGGTACTATAAAAATAATTCCAAAATACTTTTAACTTCTCCGTGCAGTGTATCAAGCTTTATGTATCAGTTGGGCAAATTCTACTGCTTTCAGTTTCACAGTGTCTCTACTGCTTGTGAACGATACATGTTTTTGTGACCCAGTTACAAAAAGAAGACACAAAGACAACAAAAGGAATGAATAGAAAGGAAGCATCTACATTGACTTTCTCGTCTACTCTTTGTAACCACTCACACGAATGTCAAAAGCCCATACAATAAGTCAGTCTTTACTTGTTTAGCAATGGCTCGAGCAGTTTTCTTGTTGTCTCCAGTCAGCAAATAAATTTCCGACACCATCTTCTTCAGCTCGTGGATGGCCAAGTGAGCTTCGGACTTCACAGTGTCTGCCACTGCCAGCATGGCTACAATAACACCTGCAGCAGGGAAAACCCAAACAGTAAATTAGTCGACTGATAGCAGAGGCATCTGATGTACCATCAGAAACGGCGCTTTGCTTCGCTGGCATTCCACTCATAACTGCCCCTTCTCCACCTCCTCTACCTCACCATTTAAAAAGGATGTATTCATCGTGTTATTTCAATCAGTGACCTGATATTTCAATATGATCTAATATGCTTGAAATTTGTTAACAAAAATAAATGTCTCCTTTGAATCTGGTCCATCCACCCACACCTCCCACCCGCACCAAAGGTTTCTTTTTCTCTTCTTTGATCTAATCTTTGAGATGAGTGTCAGGGGCTGGATTACAGACCGTTTGCATTTTCTTCCAAAAATCAAGGTGACTGTAAGGCGTATATCCCCTGTGTATTTTACCTACTTCTGTACATGGGATTAGGACGAGCAGCTTCAGATGTCGACAGAAGATATGAAGGCCCATACAATCCAGCCAACATCCACTAGTAAATCTTTCACCCCTACTCTGGCTCAACAGGAAATATGCATGCACAGCCAGCATTACATGTGCTGCAAGACCTTCCTGGCAAAAAGCTCCACAACAAGAACTGTATGCACAATGCTGGCAGTAACTATTGACAGCACACAACAAAATTCTGGCACCAACCATTGACAGCAAACAAGACAAATTAATATACTGGGATGAACCATCGATAGCACACAAGACAAAATACTGGGACTGACCATCAATACCACACAAGACAAAATACTGGGACTGACCATCGATACCACACAAGACAAAATACTGGGACTGACCATCGATAAAACACAAGACAAAATACTGGGACTGACCATCGATAGAACACAAGACAAAATACTGGGACTGACCATCGATACCACACAAGACAAAATACTGGGACTGACCATCGATACCACACAAGACAAAATACTGGGACTGACCGTCGATACCACACAAGACAAAATACTGGGACTGACCATCGATACCACACAAGACAAAATACTGGGACTGACCATCGATACCACACAAGACAAAATCCTGGGACTGACCATCGATAGCACACAAGACAAAACACTGGGACTGACCATCGATAGAACACAAGACAAAACACTGGGACTGACCATTGATAGCACACAAGACAAAACACTGGGACTGACCATCAATACCACACAAAACAAAATGCTGGGACTGACCATCGATAGCACACAAAACCAAACGCTGGGACTGACCATCGATACCACACAAAACCAAACGCTGGGACTGACCATCGATACCACACAAGACAAAATACTGGGACTGACCATCGATAGAACACAAGACAAAACGCTGGGACTGACCATCGATAGCACACAAGACAAAACACTGGGACTGACCATCGATACCACACAAAACAAAATGCTGGGACTGACCATCGATAGCACACAAGACAAAACACTGGGACTGACCATCAATACCACACAAAACAAAATGCTGGGACTGACCATCGATAGCACACAAGCCAAACCCTGGGACTGACCATCGATACCACACAAGACAAAATACTGGGACTGACCATCGATAGCACACAAGACAAAACACTGGGACTGACCATTGATAGCACACAAGACAAAACACTGGGACTGACCATCGATACCACACAAAACAAAATACTGGGACTGACCATCGATACCACACAAGACAAAACACTGGGACTGACCATTGATAGCACACAAGACAAAACACTGGGACTGACCATGAATAACACACAAAACAAAATGCTGGGACTGACCATCGAAAGCACACAAGACAAAACACTGGGACTGACCATCGATAGCACACAAGACAAAACACTGGGACTGACCATCGATACCACACAAAACCAAACGCTGGGACTGACCATCGATAGCACACAAGACAGCCGTGTGGCCCTGGTTCTCATGCTTGGTCATGATGTTGTCCATCTCATCAGAAACTTGTAGCCCATTGCGATGCATCCACTCACGGTTCCCAATCAAAACTTCATACACCGTAGAAGCAGCGGCACCTGCTATATCTGCGACAAGCACCAACAACAAAACAATGAAAAATAGAAGCAGAAAAAAACCCGGTTCCAACCAACAATGAAATGCCCCAAAACTTTCCCACAGACTTCTTCAGTCATCTCAGCTGACAAGAACAAACAGCAACAGCAGCAGCTGCCAAACGTTGTAAGATGTGTACCTTCAATATGCAAATTCTCATGCAGTCTGTGTAGGCCAGATGGAGATTTCAAGTCAACCTTTACAACAACACTGCCTTGTTTGTTGCGTCGGTTGTTAACACCCTCCATATCAGCTTGCGTTAGCAGGGACTCAGTGCCAGACACTTTACACTTCAGGCCACAGCCAGGAACAGCTTGAAAGTCCTGCACCTTGCCCAGGACTTCTGTTGCCAGGGTCTGATGAAACAAGCACAAAGTATGTCCTTTAATACTTTGCTCACAAGGTAACTGTACCGGGAAGGTCCGACACAGTTACTCATCTCAAAAGGACTAAAGACTTCCTTCGCCTCATAACAAAAGATTAAAAGTCTGTCACTACATCACTGCTCTTAACACTCATTATAAAATCGATTGCAGTTTGGAGTCAGCAGTGGCCATGGACTGTAGCCTGGAATTAAGAAATTCTGCAGACTCCATTTGGGCCTTTCCCAGACATTCAGCTGCATGACAGGACTGACCATACCTTACTACAGCTATCAATTTTGGGGTCAGTTGAGTATACAGGTTACCAATATGCTGAATCTCCATATTTTCCTGCAGTCATAAGGACACAGCTGCTGGCCTGGCATTAAATAAACACACACAAAAACCCCATCCAATCAAGTCTTTTTTCTACAAGGAATGTATACCGAGCACAAGATGTCCCCTACCCATCATAAGGCATCTAAAAATTATCTTGGTGAAACTACGACTTACCTCCCTTAGTGCACTCTCCATCCTGTCAATTAAAAATTACCAGATGTATTTTAAGAACAAAACATTCCTTTTCCATCATGAGTCATTTACAAACTATTCTCTTGACAAAACTTCAACTTACCACCAGTAGTATGCTCTCCATCATATGCCACAAAAACTATTCCACGACTCTCAGTGAAACCAAACCACAACCTACCTCCTTAGCATACTTGACAATGGCTCCTGCTATGGGATGTTCACTGCTGGCCTCTGCAGTGCCACTGACCGCAACAAGCTTGATAAATGAACATTCAGACTCCTCCACAAACATGGACACTCTTGCCACCTTTGGCACTCCGTGGGTTATGGTTCCTGTCTTGTCAAACACTATGCACTTGATCTGGAAGACGAAATGTGGGAAAAAAACGGGTAATCATAAACACTTGCCTATTGGCTTTAGCCGCCATAACACAGAGACCAATGACACCAAGGGTCCACGACGCATTTAGGATGTGCCTGAAGAGTCTAAATTACTTAGATGATAGGAAAATAATTAAAAACTGACCATCATATGCATGCATATCTGAGCACATTGTGTTTGGTACACATTAAAGATCTCAAGGTCACTCTGCAACAGTGTAACAGCAGGACATGACGTAAAAATCCCATGTGCATGCCGAGCTTGTGGAATTGACTATAATGGCCAAGGTGTACCTTGCGGGTTGTCTCTAGTGGTTCTCCCCCTTTGATGAGAATTCCATTGCGTGCCCCTACACCCGTGCCCACCATAACAGCGGTGGGAGTGGCAAGACCCAGGGCACAAGGACAGGCGATGCTAAGCACCGTGATCGCATACTGGAATGCTTTCTGGAAGATCACTTCGCTTTCTGAAATTGGTCCTCCCTTCTGTCAACACATAAGGAAAACAGCATCAGTAATTCTAGCAGGAAAGGATTAGGTGATGCCTGTGTTTCCGAGACCCAGCTAATAGTCTTACTGTATTTTTTCTCCCTTCCTTATGGATCTCATTGCTCTTCTTTGCTTGGTTTTGTTATTTGAACATGTTGTATATTTGCATTTGCACAACACTAAGCTGCAATAAATCATTTTATACCCTATGATGCTTCATTTCCTCCGGCTTGGAATGGAAAGAAATTACTCTCATTAAAGTGAGATGGTATACAAGAGACTTCCATTCAAATAGAAAACTAATTCTCACCACAAAGTTTGGGTCAATGAGGTGAACGTTGATGTAGCCAGCAATAGTCCAGCCCACAAGGGTGGTAACGGACAAAAGCACCACTAGCGGTACAAAATATCCTGCAATCTTGTCTGCTAGATTCTGGATGGGGGCCTGGGTAAAACAAATGGTACAGATCAGTTGTCAGCCGAATGACTGAATGCAGTCAGTGAAAACCACAGGAAAGAGGTTTCTGATCTATAGCCAAACATCTTCACCAAATGGCTCTCTAAAGATAATACATAGCTTTTAGTCTTCACATTAAAAATTTACATCAAAGGATCTAAACTGAATGCCTAATTCTAAAAGTAGTCTGACACAAATCCATAAAATTCTGAATGGCAGCTGCTTTTTTCCTGTTTTAAGCATCCAGCTTATAATGCCATATTTAAATATAGCCTTTCCATATGACTAGTTTTTGTGCTATAAAAGTAGCTAAAAGAATATTTTTATGACAATGTGCTAATATTGGAGAAACCACAAATTTGCAATAGCATTACAATGTGAAACATGCATACTGATTTTTTTCAAATTTTCTCTTCATCGTTTTTATTTTTCCTCTTAATTTTCTAGCTGCTCTAACAATCCATTTGTATTTAAGTCTGTTGCTGAAATTACCTTAGAAGTCTGTGCTTCTTCCACTAATTTGACAATCTGCGAGAGCGTCGTGTCTGTCCCCACATGTGTGGCTTCTATCAGCAGCATGCCGTGCTGGTTGATGCTGCCACCAATGACTGTTGAGCCTGTACATATACACAGACATACACATGCACCACACACAGGTACAAATACACATTTTCACACACACACACAACACACACACGTACGCATGCTCTTAATGCAGGTCCAGAACACAGTGATTAAAGCCAGACATGTGTCAAAGTCCTGAATACATATTTGGTTTTCAGCTTTATGCCATATCACAAAATAAAATTATAGAAAGGCATGGGCTGTTGGCACCCACATAGCAAATACAAATGCATGGGTGGAACTCCCAAAACCCAAACAGATGGAACCTGGGTCGGCAAGTGGAGCTGAGGCACAGGACTTCAGACTTGTACACTACATGTAAATTCGTTCAGCTATCAGGGGAAGATTCTAAATCTTTTCTGAAACGTGCAGAATCTTTTCCTGAGATTTCCTTAAAGCACTACATGTATTTGTCAACCAACATTTTAAAACAAAAATTTCAGTTGCCAGAAAACCCAAACTCTTTCCATCAGGGTTCTCTGGTGGTCCTGTCAACTAATCTCCCACCCCCACCCCCATGTTTTTAACACTTGCTATAAAAGATGGATAATCCATCTAGCAAGTTTTGAAAAATGGATTTTTGTCATCCACCAAGGAGTTGCACCAATTAATATGCCCGACAAAAGAATTGACTCGATGAGCAACAATTGTCTTTAATTGTTGCATCACTGGTAATTACACATAATTAAAGAGAAACCTTCACTAAAAATTCTTTCTCAACAGAATTTCTGATAAGATCATATGCTTTCTCTCAGCATGGGCTAAATGTTAAGAAAATTCTATAAAAATGCTCCCATGATGCCATAAGACTTGCTTACCTTCCTGTTTGGCAACTGGCATGCTCTCCCCTGTGATCAGTGATTCATCACAGGTAGAATGACCATCAATGACCTTGCCATCAACAGGGATCTTACCACCTGGTACCACCTGCACCATGACAGCAAGAAATCTTCTGTTGAGGGCTGAATGACTACCACGTATCTTTGACAGCAAACGGTCAGTTCACATGTTCTTCCCAGACAACATATACACAATCTTACTCTCCAGTTACCAGAATCTATATGTTGGCCAATATATATTACTTCATCCATGCTCCTAATGTTTTCTTTAACACACCTGTATAAGCACCTGCTTTTAAACAAAGAAGAAAGCTTTAGCACAAGATAATTTAAATGAAGTTTCTTCTATCCAACTGCCATCTTTTACACAGAAAGGTTTTCACCACAGATGTTTCTTTTTCCCAGTCAAAAATGTTCTTCTTTCCAGATCCGGAACAGCATTCACAAAACTGAAGTGAATCTAAACTTTTCAAATTTGAATGCAGACAAGCTTGTTAGAATTTTTATCCACAGACACACCGTGGACAGCGTTCATGAGACTAACGCAAATCCAAAACTCTTCACATTTCATGCACAGCAATCTTCCACATGGACAAGCTTGTTGCAATGTTTCCTACCCACTCACCCACCAATCTGTCCGGCCAGACAGACAGACAGACGGGTAGGTGCATGCGCTCACGCACACAGAGAAAGAGACAGAAAGATAGAGAGAGAGGCAGAGAGAGAGACAAAGAGACAGACAGATGGACAGAGACAGTGGTGTCTCCTCGATGGACCATAAACTGACTACGTTTACTGGTCTGCCTTGTGAGTACCACCTAACCTTCAGAATGTCTCCTCTCTGTACAAGGTCCACACTGATAACTTTCTCATCCAGGATTGTCTTCTCTTTGTCCAGCACCACGAGGGTTGCCTCGGATGCCTGGAGTGACAGCAGCTTGGCCAAAGCCTCACTAGTTTTTCCCTGCAAGCACAATGTTTACACCACATTATACTTCTAAAACTGATCCGAAACATCCATAATCGACCATCTGTTACAGCACACAGCACTTTATGACTGATGGGGCTACAATGTGAGCAGCAGGACTGTTGGAAGCATACAACTCTCTACAACTGATCTTTATCTGGAAACACACACACTATCAATATGACTGCTTCAAAATTACAGTCAGTGCAAGCTGTAGCGTAACTGTATCTGGAAACACACACACTAACAATATGACCGCTTCAACTACAGTCAGTGCAAGATGAAGAGTAACTTTATCTGGAAGTGCACCTTGGCAATGTGTTCCAGCCAACGTCCCAGTGAGATGAAGACCATGAGCATAGGCGTGGTCTCAAAGAAAGTGACAGGTGACACAGGTTCTCGCAGTCCAACAGCCACCAGAACTACAACCACCGAGTACAGGTAGGAGATGGTCGTTGCCAGGACAACCAGAACATCCATGTTGGTGGCACCATGCTTGATGGCCTTGTATGCTTGGATGTAGAAATACCGTCCACCAAAGAACTGCAAAACGAGACAAAGCAATGCTAAAATTACAAAACTGAAGATGAAAACGACGTAGATTGTGACAGACATTACAGTGATATCTGAAATGGTTAGCTATGTGTACTAGAGTTAGCTAATGTTAACTCCCCACAAATTTACACCGCTGCTTTTAAATTCACAAGTGACAAAACAGACATCCCTTTGATAATGTTGACATTATAGTTAGCAGAACCAAATATTTTTTCCAAGATTAAACAAAATTGAACCCAGATACAAATCCACCATCCTATACACATTCCACACTGAAGTTATCAATGTAATTGAATTTCTCCTGAACATCCAACAACCATTCACCATCACATAGAACCTGATGCCTGTAGGTTTCCTCACCTGCACAGGTGTGGCAAGGATAAACATCAGAAGGTTGTCAAGTGATAGGCCAGGGTACAGCATCACCTGTGGTCCATGCTCTCCCATAGGTTTGGGTGCAGGTGTTGTCATGTTGTCTGTCATGTTCATGCTACTGTGTTCATGCTCTTCTTTAATACCAAACATGAAGTACAGCATTAAAATCATGGCTGGAGCACCAAAAATCAGTGAAAGCAGAAAAGAGGTTCTCCACCTGAAAGCACGACACGGTTTTCCTCTTAGTATTGCAAGCCTGACTGAACACAAATGTAAAAGACTCCATATTAAAGGCATTTATCCCATTGAAATGAATACTAGTGCTTTAGTGAAAGTTAATGAAAACTGAATAAATAACCAAGATCCAAAACAATCCAATCCAGCACTGAATAACTGAAAAGTATACATTAGCTTTTGTAAAATCTACGAAGTTGTCATTATTTACTCTAAAAACAGATAAGCAAACTAGATGACCTCTTGATGTCTTCACGATGGTCGTAGCGTGCAGCTCTTTTGTCGCTGTCCAGTAAGATGTAGGCATCAAAACCCAGGGCCTGACACACAGGCAAAACACACACAGTGTGGTAACAAAGGACACAGTCACAACACCTCTTCCCCTCATACTGAGGTAAACCCAGGGCCTGACACACAGGCAAAACACACACAGTGTGGTAACAAAGGACACAGTCACAACATCTCTTCCCCTCATACTGAGGTAAACCCAAGGCCTGACACACAGGCAAAACACACACAGTGTGGTAACAAAGGACACAGTCACAACACCTCTTCCCCTCATACTGAGGTAAACCCAGGGCCTGACACACAGGCAAAACACACACTGTGGTAACAAAGGACACAGTCACAACACCTCTTCCCCTCATAATGAAGTAAAAAAAAAGTCAAGATTAAAAAAAAACACAAAAATAAGGCATGCTATAAAATAAAACACAAAGTCAACACTTTGTTATTACCACTGTTGTGCCATCCTGAAGAAGGGGCAATGCCCCAAAATGTTGATGATGTGCTTCTCTATTTTCGCTTGGTTATTTTCTCTCTTGTCACTTTATTTACTCAAAGAAGTAGTTTCTTTTCTATTACCCTTTTTTAGGCAGAATGCCCAACACAACAGATAAAAAAGTAAAATAAAATATAACAGGAACAGTAGCCAAGGAAAGAGAAATACAGATCATGATGTACTCACTTTAACAGCATTGATGATGTCTCGTGGTCCTGTTATCTCCGAGTCAAAGGTAAACTTGCCAGAACTAGTTGCCAAAGCAACAGAGGCTGTCAGAATGCCTGGACGCTTCAGGAGTGTGCTTTCGATGAGATGAACACAGGAAGCACAAGTCATTCCTGTGATCTGCAAACAAGTCAAGAGCCTGATATTTTCCTGGTGATCCATGGCTGTCTCGGTCTTTTCAGCATGGGCAGAAAAGCCGATGTTGTATTGTTATGGTTTCCTTTATCACCCCATCCAACATTTTCAATAGCAACACATGCTTTTTACCTCATCCCTAAATAGGTACGATGATACAATTAAAATTCTTGGATGACTATGGATTATGGACAAAACCTTGAACCAGCTAAGGACAAAACATACTGTGAGCTCATCTACTTACTGTTAGTTCTATGCAGCCCTGTCCCAATCCTTCACCCTCATCGACAGTGGCGTGAAAGCCCAAGCCTTTGATGGCATTGGCAATCTGAGATGGCAGCATGTAGGCAGGGTCATACTTGATCTCAGCCCTCTGGGCCATCAGTGACACCAGTACTCCATGCACACCTAAACACA
>SMGT01003977.1:125652-145947 GCA_004794575.1 Lanistes nyassanus
AACCTAAACTCGTGAGACTATGCTAACCTAAACTCACGAGACTATGCTAACCTAAACTCACGAGACTATGCTAACCTAAACTCACGAGACTCTGCTAACCTAAACTCGTGAGACTATGCTTGGTGCTTGTAATGCCTTGTCAGCAAGTAAGAACGTGTCAGATAACCAGTCAGCCCTGTAAACAGGCGTCACATACATGTACAGATAAAACACATGATGAAAATGAGATCAGAAACCACGACCCATCATTCTGTCTTGATAATAAACACTTAATACCATTGTGCCACCAGACTGTGCACAAGACCTGAACAAAAATGACAAAAAAGATTTTATTCAGACATGTGCATGAAGGCCATATCCTCTGAGACGTGAACAAATTCCATGATTTCTCAATGCAAAGAATCTGGTGCATGTATTCTGAAAATATTAATTCTGAACAAAATCTAGGCCACTTGCCTTGTGGACTTGCATGAATCATGTACCTTAAATACAAGAAGTGTGCCACATGTTTTTAGTCTTTTTCATACCACTTTACCAGCTCACCTCCCCTCGAGCAAATTTCCATACGCAACAATAAAAAATTTTGTCTTTGCTTTTATGCACTCTTCTCTGAATACAGATTAATGCTTCAAACAAACCTTTCTACTAGCTCTATGCTCGAAGGGAAGACAGCTGGAGAAAACAAATACGATGTTGAGGCTGAGGAGTTGGGTGTGTCTGTGTCTGGGGAAGGTGGGCAGTTTAGCCAGGGACATGTCATGTCAGAGGCTGTGATGGTGGGTGTGTCTGTGTGTTTCGGGAAGGTGGGTGGTTGAGCCAGGGACATGTCATGTCAGAGGCTGTGATGGTGGGTGTGTCTGTGTGTTTGGGGAAGGTGGGTGGTTGAGCTAGGGACATGTCATGTCAGAGGCTGTGATGGTGGGTGTGTCTGTGTGTTTGGGGAAGGTGGGTGGTTGAGCCAGGGACATGTCATGTCAGAGGCTGGGCTGGTGGGTGTGTCTGTGTGTTTGGGGAAGGTGGGTGGTTGAGCCAGGGACATGTCATGTCAGAGGCTGTGATGGTGGGTGTGTCATTGCATTTGGAAAGGGATTGTTTCGAGCCAGGGACATGCCAAAGTAATGGTAGGTATATCTGTGTGTTTGGGGGAGGGGGTTGTGAGCCAGGGACATGCCAAAGTGAGGCTGTATGCTTATGTTGAGTTAGCAGAATGTCAGTGATAAAAACAGTACATCCTAGGAACAGATCATTTGAAAGATACAACTTTCTGGTCACTCACACACAAACAGGAGAAGCTGCTATGCAGTTGATAATGAAGTCATGAAAATAAAAAACATTCATCAGCAGATTACTGAGACCAACATTATGCTTACATCTACATTATCAACAAACTCAGCTGAATGCCTGTTTCCAACCAGACAATGATTCAAAGTCAGATTGGTTCAGAAAGACAAAAAGCCACAGGCAACAAACAGGAATCCATTATCACAGCTGAGACTGATGAAATACTTCATGGCTTATCTGTCATTCCTACATGGAAACACTGCATGTTCACACAAAAGACGGCCAGACCAGGAAGAATTTTATCCAGCATGAATTAGAAAATATGCTACATTTGTGTGCATGACCATGCATGTATGTGTGAGAGAATGATGGGGGACAGGGCATTATAAAAACTAAGACTGCACATTCTGGTGACTACAAAATGCATGACCTACTAATACGTCTCACAACATTTGTCCTCATCATCATTACAGTCATTCAGTCTTAGCCCCTCAGCGTTTTCTCTATTAACTCCCTACAAAAAGGCTCTCACAGGCAGAGCGGTAATCAAACCTACCCAAGACTGAGGTCCGTTTACCCTTTTTTGTTTGGGGGGAGAGGGGGAGGGGCTAGTTTATCCACTTCTGACCCCCCTCCCTTGGTCTTATCTGAAGTTTTGATTTTACTTTTACTGTTAATTTTTTAAAATTTTGTGTATTTACACAGGAATGGATGAAACAGATGGGCAGATAAGAAATGCAGTTACTCCTTCTATAACCCAACTGATACACCGAACAATGGCCATTGATGCTACATGGATGCATGGATGTAATCATTTTCTGGGCATCATGTAACAACTCAGGTCCTTAGAACCATTTTCTCAGTATAATGTGTGTATCACCCCAGCTGATGTGATAATGCAGCAGACAGGCAATCTATTTAGGTCTATTTAGTTTATCCCAGACTTTCTCTGAGAGAGGAAAAAAATCAACTTCCATTCTTATAAGAATGACTACAAACTCCAAGCAAATCAAGCAGCTTAACTATGTTCTTCATCAAATTAAGTCAATGAAAATATAAGCAGGAACAATATCAATTCCTAATCCGTACTGCATGACAATACCACACTATGAAAGAAATATTGTTTGCCATATAACAGCTTGATAAGTATAAAGTAAGGGAATTACAAAATAAAGCATACCTGAAGCTTCTGATAGCCCTTCTTGCTGATCGACATTTTCAATCAGTTATAAGGAAACACAAAGCTTTCTGCTCCTAGATGTTTAGCACTGTGAGTCAAATGTCACTCTGAACATCATACAAACAGGTGGGCTAACAGCACGGTTCGGCCCTGAAAACTGTTGCCTGTGAAAAATAATCCGCATCAAATACTTGGCGGAACTCGCCCAACCCCTGGAGATCGGCGTCCAGGTGACATACATCAAGCTTGTGATCGTACTGCGACAGTTTCCTCATATTGCACGAATGTAACCGTTGGCTCCTATGAAGCAGTCTGTGTCCTGTTTCCCTTCGTATCGCGCCAACCGCCTGACCCCGTTGTGTGACACTGTTTTATGTTTAGGCTGTGTCATAAGATAGTTGATCGTTTTGTCTAGACGCTATATGCTGAGCGAAGCTGGCAACATATGCATCGAAATACTGCTGTGCCATCGTCAGCTGATGTCAGCGATAATCACAGTCTTCTAGCCTGCACGTACGCACTCATGCGTGCAGTGTTAACCTCTCTCTCTCTCCCCCCGACATCCCCCACCAGCACACACACACACACGATCTGGTATGCCGCGACACGCCGGCGACAGCACTGTGTATTTTATATCTTTCAAGGCTGCCATCGCGATCACCTGATGCGCCTGGGAAATTTCTGAAAGATGTTCCCGAAGCCGCTGTTGGCTGACAGCCTTAAGAGTACCACGCAATCCTAGTGCTATATGTTTACAATCTCTCGCACTAATTTCTGCCTTACAGTCAGACGCAGGCTGTGCTCCCCCCCCCACACCCCCTGTCCCAACACGCCCCACACACCTAGCACCAGCAGAGACAGCCCGTCCTAAGACACTAACAAAGGGACTCCAATACAGAGCGGTTTATAAAAATTGCAATTACACCCCACTTGCGCAGATACCATTAACAGGCCCCACTCAAAACTCTTGTGCGAAGCAGCGACGGCGTTTGTTCAAATTATTAACAACTTCAGGCAAATAAGATCCAACAGTCAAATATTTGTACACACACACACCAAAATCGTAACGATATGCAGCAGTGGGGTCACGCTGGACCTACTCGATCTCCACACCGCCTGTGGTAAAGTCGAGACGCAGCACAGACATCCCCCAGCTCCCCATGTCTGCCCCCCCCCCCCGCCTCTCCACAGCTCACGAGAGACGACCATACGGAACAAGCGCGGAGGACGGACTGAAGGGGACCACAGACGCTGGCTTGCAGCACGCAAGTGGCAGGGTGGAGACAGGCCTGATCCATGTTGATTTACGCCGATCGATCTTACTGGCCGTTTCTCACCTGGCCAAGTGCACGGCGTAACGTCCTTTTCTAATTTTCGCTGAGCGCTTGATCCAAGCTGCAGACTGTTCAAATGGTAAGAAGTTTTTGGGATGTAAATTTTAGTACTATTTCACTCTAGTGCTCTTTTAAAAGAATTGAGAATGTCGGACGAGTTTTTCAATCGACTCAGACAAATGTACTCTTCTAAGTATCTGCTTTATGTCGCTGGTGTGGCTCCACCAACCTAGATCGTTTCCGCTACATACTGTCTGAAGCTTCAGCTTAGTATTGTGACATGATGACATGATGCAGACGCAGTTATAAAAGTCAGTATGCCAAAGTTCATTTCAGCTGTAGCGACAGGAGAAGTGGCCACACTGGGCAATGTGGTGAAACCTTTTTAAATAATGAACAAATCAGGGTTCCAGCGCGTACATTTTCAGTAGAAAACTAAATAATTGGATGTGTAAGTGCAGATTTGGTATAGTGAAGTTAATTGTTAAGTCAGGCGAAAGGCGGGCGGTAAACAGGTGACAACGAATAACAAACAAAATGGGTCACTTGACTGACAGAGACGGTGGTTCACCTTGTCTCTTTCCTGTCCAGCGACTGTGGTGGACCATCGTCTCGTCAGTTAAGTGATCCATTTTACTTGTTATTTTTTCTCTGTGTCGTCCTGAAGAAGGGGCCAAGTTTTTTGTGTTGTTATTACTTTAATTACCCCAAGCTGCAGTCATGCACCTGTTTCTTTTCTCTTTAAATTAAAAACACGTAGCCCTTTAATTGCGTTTTATCTGGCCTACTATGTGAAAGTAATTTTTCCTGGGCTACAGCCACCAAAAAAAAAAAAAAACTTTTCGACTCGGCCTATAATCCTAATTACTGAATGTAAGACACTTTTGTTGACTGCACACTGCACGTGCGCCGTCTTAAATAAATTGCGGGTAGCATAGCCACTGTGGGTGTCACCAATACATTTTATAAAGTAACTTACTGAAAAGTAGCGCGCGCACGCACACACACACGTACGCGTGCGATTATCAGCAGAGCCATATGTGACAATCTAAAACTAGCGACTACATTTTTGTGTTATCAGTAAACGGACTGCTACTTTTTGTATAAACTTTTTCCAAAGCAGCCTGTCCACAACAATCAGTCGATAGCTGGTCGAGGACAGCCTCCTTGATCACGTTTGAGTTCATCAGAAATTTTCGGCTTCGTCGTTACCGCTCGCCAAGGGAGGCAACTGATAGCAGTTTTTTCGAAACCAAACCCCAATTACCTGGCAGGTGAGAAAGATGCGTGCATTGAAGTGTGTTGTCTACAGGTGAAGCAAAACATTCTATGTCCCAGTCTCTCGCTAACGTGGGGTTCACACGGCTCGTGTGATGAAAGCAGTCTTTACGAAACTAGTCCAGCCGTTTGCTAAAACAGCGTGCGAAACTCGTGAGAATTTGAAGCCAACATTTTTCATAAGTGTTTTAGGGTACCAAAGATTCTAATTATACGTGAAATATTTACTTTTTTAATTAAAAAAATTCCTCCAAACGATGATAATTTTTAATCAATAATTGTTCATATCGTTAAAACAGCTCTTTCCAGTGACGCTTGCTTGTAAGCCCACTTGGAGCAGGTCAAAAAAGACGCTCCCAAAAACAACCTTAATTGCTATACAGAAGCTAATTAATCATTATATAAACTATTGACATATCTCAACTAAATAAGCATTTTTTATTGCATGTTCTTAATTTTGTGAGGTTTCTATGCCTTAATATTTTAAAATTCATTATTTTCAAAAGTCCCGTCTCCACTTAACAAAATGGTTGCCGGAGCGTTTCGCAAATCTCAGCGTGTCTAATTAAAGAGGACCTATTAAAAAATCTGGCCATCCTTGAATCATTATTCTTTTTTCCTCTGTTAGAAGAATCGTTTTATGTTCCGTTTAACACATAACTGTGAAAATCTTGCATCTTAATATTTTGTTATTAACTGAGAAACGGAGTAGGTATACTGATATTGTCCTTGTTTAATTTACATACCGTCTCACGAGATCTCGTGACGTAACCGAAAAGAATGTGGACTATTGGTTTAAACTTTAATAAAGTACAAATGAGGACAGAACGCTACAAATCATCAAATGATAACCCCAACAAAGTACTGCAGCGCTAGACACAACCGTATGCTGACGTATGCGACCAAGGGAGCTTACCGTACCCAAACACGTAGCAAAGAGAGAGTCGAAAGTAAGGAACGTGTAAACTTTATTTATTCATGACAACCTTCGCTCCGTAGGCGTCTTGAACTGTTGACATAATCTCTCAAGCAGCCTATTTTTAAAGAAAAAGTATTGCTGTGGTCGATAGAATTATTATTTGTGTTTCAGTTACAAATAATAATATAAATAAATGGACTGAAACTTATTTTCGTTGTTCTGATTTAAGTAATAAGTATCATGTAAAGTGTTTAAATATTTAGTCTTCTAGTGCTCTGTGTATGGCTTATCTTATTTTTCATACACTTAAGTGTGTAACTTTAGGTATTACATTAAAATAAATCAGTAAAATAAATTAATTTTACTTCCATTGCATTGCTGAGAGTTTAGGCTTTCCACTGATATCTTATTTTTAAATATTGGTGAAGATCTGTACAAGTTATAAACGTTTAACGCTTACCAACTCAGTTCGCTGACACAATTTTCCTTAAGATCCCCATGTAAAAAAAACATGACAATTAAATCAAAGAAAAATTCATAACTTCCGTAATGTTTGGTCTATTTTAATAAATTTTATGCCATTTTGCTTGTATTTTTAAGCTCTTTATAGTGATATGCATTATTTTTGAGAAAAAATATTTTGAATTTTTTTTGTCACGTACAGTAAATGTTTAATTTGGCGACTATTCATTACACACATATTTTCACTAAAATCTCGGGGAGCTTTGGAAGAATTAAGCAGCGTGCACTGACGGCTTTGCTTAATTTCAACGACAAATTTCTCTCCAGTATTAAGTTTCTTCTCCCAGAAGTTTTTGTGAAAAATACATGTCTATAAAGAACATTCGATCCAATCAGGATAGTTAAGTGATGCTCTGTTGCAAAGGGCTGGACTTTGTTGTGACTACTTTCATCGGACTTTGCCGAACCGTGTGACGCCAGCTTTAATTACACTTTATAGTACCTTCAAGTGATGGGACCAAAACCATGACCTTCATGGCAAAGAAATACGGTGGCCTAGTGGCTCTCGGTCACTACAAGTCTTGTCGGGCCATTAGGAATTGTTACTCCACCAGCCCATCTGGTTTGTTTGTTTGTTTTGGTGACTCCTGCAGTAGTATTGGTCATTCCTAGCCTCTAATACTCCTTCACTGGTCAAATTTTGCACGTTTTCAAGGCTGTAATCGAGATGCGGGTCCCTCGACTAGTGCCAGTTCTTCAAGCAGAATTTCAACCTCACTACTGGTTCATGTTCTGGACCAGTTTGGTTTGTGGATTCTCTCCTCCTAGCGCAGTGATTACAGAGAAGTGAAGTGCTGACCATAATACATGAGCACTGAAGAAGAATTACCATCATCTTGTGATGGACGCAGCCATCACGGAGACGGTTTTGGCCACCACGCTCACAGCCACAGCGGACGCCGGGGCGCGGTACCCAGGCTGAGTACCGCCAGCGATCCGTGGCTGTGACGCGCTGTGTCATCTTATAGCGTGCTGTGTTAGGCTCACTCTGTTTAGACGTTTCTATATCCTTCTAGGATAGTTACAGATACTAACAACTAACATCGTCTGATTCTCCTCGATATACTCTTTCTGTAGATACCAAACTCAACACATGTTTAATAGATTAGATTTACTATAGGCAGAATTCTCACCTTTATTCACATTAGCTAGTTAAACTGCATTTTAGTATACTTATCTTTATTTCCTTCTCACTTTACTAAACTGTCTTTTACACTAACAGGAAGAGCAAAGCGCACGCTATTTTCAGGTCTTTGTAGATAGATTCTTTGATTTCTTATTCTAACTCTTGTACATGCATAAAAGCACAAAATGCCGTATCCGCGGCACTTCCACCAGCTAGCTGCTGCTGTAGCTGGTAATGCTTCCCCCGCAGCCCGCCCCCACCCAGTAAAAGCAGGGTACAGGCTGGACAAGGAAAAGTCCTGAAGTAGGGTGAAGCAGGAGAAGGACTAGAGAGGAGATGCAGTGAAGCAGTGGAGGAAGAGTGAGCCGTGGGGTGACAGACCATGTAGGGCAGCAGCAGTGGCTCCAAATAAAGGATGTGGAGGGCTTGGAAGAAAACCCTGCCTTTGTTGAAGGAGAGAGAGAAAGGTTGCGGAATGAACCCGCACCATCACATTCTTAAAATAACTCATTAAATAGTTATTCCTTCCCTATTCGTGCCTTGTGCATAATTATATAGAAAGGAGGAATAGCTATCCCCAGATAGTGGTTATTCAGGTATAAATTTGGTGCAGTTTTCATGCATACAGGGCCTGGTAGTAAATTCGTGGAACATTTGAGTCTGCTTTCTGACAGTTATTAAGGGTTTTCTGTACTTGAAATCTATGGTAAATCTATGCTTAGTGTATTCTACTGGCACTTGCATTTGTAGTTGCAGGTATAAAAGTGCCTGGGTAACGTAGGCCCGGGTATGACCCCAAGCCTGTGGTCTTATGATAATCTATAGCTTTTACTCCTTCAGTCCTTGCAAGATGCACATCAGTGGCTAGTGATATCACAAAACTTATTAGCCTGTGTATATGGTGAATAACTATGTACTCAAACATTTTGCCTGAGAAAAAGAAAACAGCAAAAAAGATGAAAAGTAAGAGGAGAAAAAGACATCTGGGGCAAAGTAATTTACCTATCTTTATCAACTTTCGGAAGTTACCGAAAATGTTTAAAGACTTCCAACACCCCAATGCCCCAATCTCACAATAAAACACACACTAACACACACACACACACACACACACACACACACACACACAATTTAAACATCCTTTCTCTAAACTTGCACAAACAACTGTTTCTACAAACATGATTCATTTATTGCAGGGTGTAGATTTGTATTAACAAGAAACATTGCCAAACTTACCTGTGCTGAAATAATGCCCTTCTCTGCAGCCAGTGCCTTGTGAATGCGCTGAGCATCTGTCACAGTGGCAAGATCTGGTATTTGCAGCACAGCAAGCCGTTCCATCTCCTCCTGTTTCTCTGTACCCTCCTCCTTTCGCAAACAACATCAGACATTCAGACATACAGCAGTTAGATTTCTTCTAACGTGTGAATATAGTAAACCTTCCAGAAAAGGTAGAGTAAAATGCATGACGCATTTAAGAAAACAGTGGTTACCAATATTATATGTAGAAACTGTTGTATGCTCCATGCAACACGAATAAATTTTCAACTCTTTAACTCCATACAGTTGTATTATCTCATTCCAACACAAACCCATTTCATCCTACCACTAGTTTTGCTGCTACTTTGGTGTGAAAACAACAACAAAAGCCACATAGTCTTTTTGGCCCACTGTTAATTACGGGTACATCAGTTTGCTCAGCTCTAGTTTTGCACTCAAACGCCACCAAGGGGTACAAATTTGGACAGGCACAGCAAGTTGTTAGGCTACAGTTATTCCCCTTATATAAGCACCCCAGTGTTAATATAAGCGGTTATGCATAGTAAAAACAGCTGAGTTATGACTAATACTATCAGATGCAACACACAGTATCTTATGATAAACAGCACATATAGACAAATGTCTCAAAGCTGGGCCACAATGTTTCCCTGCTTACGCATATTCCTTAGGTTACATAGTGATATCGTCAGAGTCAATTCTAAATAATGCCACACTTCCCATTCCTTCATAATCTAATTGTCTTAATGATAAAGAATTAAAAATGTGAAAAATTGTTTCAAAATTATGATTCAGTATTCATTCAAGACCTTTTTCAAAAGGTAAGGCAGCTTTAAAAATAAACCACAATGGAAATATAAACTCATTAAAATAACTATATTTACATGTAGTTTTAGTTGCAATATCCTCCCACATTCTCTCTCTCTCCCCCTCTCTCAGTCAGTCACATAACCAAATACAGACATAAAACCACAACCACATAGTTTTCAAATGAAAACAAGTCTACTAAAAAAAAATTACCACAGCCACTTTCTACAAAAATTCCTAATATTTAGCTACCTCAGTACTCACAGTGATTTAGGAATTAAATCTCTAAAATTTGAGATGTAGCTGTCTAGATCATATTCTTGCAGAAAACTCAGTTTTAAAAAAATCCAAAGTGTAACGTTTGAATAAGACTGGGTGAATGATTTCGGCTGATTAGGGCTGAGTCTACACGGGGACAGTCAGATGTAAAGATTAAAGTCCTGAAATTTCAATATCACAAAATTGAAAATGGATAAATCTGAAGACGTGCACCTGAAAAAATGTTGAAGTCAGTGCAGAAGGAAAGGAATAGAAGAAAAAATTCTTTATGCTTGTAGATCCGTAACACCTACATGGAATGGGGAGTTAAGCTCCCAAGCTGAATCTCTCATTAAGGTTTCATTGGAATCTCTGAAAACACCTTGTCAGCAAGTACTGCACAATTATGGAGAAAACTTAGATTCACATTCTCACTGTACTGTGCTAAAAATATACAAATTGTCTGTGGGTTATGTAAAGCAGATTAAAACACTTTGATCCTTGTAAGTTAGCAGTGACACACTGCAGTAAATATTGTAAAATAAATTAAACTGGAAAAAGAATTACAGCACTTAGCAACACACACAAAATGAAAACGACAACTTTATTCATGTCAGATTCGAAGTCTCAGTTTATGATGAAGCTTTTGTGAACTTGGCATGTGGTGGACTGAAAAATGTCACACAGGGAAATCACTCATGATTATGCAGTCTGTTAAAAATAAAACTGTGCAAGCGTTATAAGTGATCAGATTAAATCCAGAACATCAACCCACAAAAAAAAACCACAATGCAAAATAACAAAATGTCCCACAGAAAGAAAAACAGGTGTAGGATGTCATGCATTCACCAGAGAAGAAGGAATATATTTTTTCCACGTCACATAGGCCTACCTGTTTACAGGGCTGCATGGTCAGGTGTTCGTTTTCAGCAGGCCTGGGACAGTACATTGTACACACTTGCATTCAACACTGAGTGTACAAGCACAGTACATGTACAATGTGAAGTGACATGAAAGGATGCAATCACAAACTGGCCTCAGTCTGCTTTAACTTTATATAAGAACAAACCGCACGCTACAACACTTTATCAAGGTCTTGCCTTCTTGGTGCATCTTACTGCAAACTCCAGGACATCAAGTAATTACATTCTCTGAAGTATGCAGTGACATAACTACTTATTTAGAAAAATCTTCTACCCTAGGAACATTATCTGTCGATCTGAGCTCTTTCACAAGTTTCACCAGTGTGGTAACAATTACTACATAACTCAAGAACAGAATATAATACCTATGTATGCTGTATGGTTGACATACTACTACAGTAATAAGCTTGTTTCAGTGGCATATCTGCGTTGAATATATTAAACATACTTTTTAAAAATACCTCAGTGGTTTAAAAAAAACCACTGTGGAAACAAAATTTTAATGGTCTAGCAAATAAACTGTATAAGGGTTCATCACTACATCACCTGATCTGTCTCAGCTAGTGCCGTGGTTTCAATTAAAGAGTGTGTGTATGCGCGCGCGCGCAAGCATACTTGGACGCGCGTGTGTGCCGGCATGCATGCTGGATGCTTGAGGCAGAAAATGAAAGAAGAAATACATGCTCAGGTTACATGCGTGATAACACAGACGTGAGGGGCGTGGCGTGGAAGGGGCCGGCAGGAACGCCGGAATGGTGTGGCAGTCTGTATACAGTTACACAAATGACAGATAAGACCGTAGGCCTGATGGGTCTATGAACTCTATGACATGCAAGGTCACGGCCAGAGAGAGAGCAAAACATGGCAATGCTTTGCAGTCTAACTCGGGCTGATCAACAATCGAGATCCTGTCAGTGAAATCGTCACTATCAGATCCTGAAACTGTCACTTGTCAGCCGCGGTCTCTACGCATGCACATGTGAACAGCGGGGATCGGGGGGTGGGGGAGGGAGGGAGGTGAAGGGGTTGCTACTGACAAGCCTCGGCTGGGTTCTTCTGATTTTGTTGACACGAACTGGGTCAAAAACAATTCACATTATACCCTTCTACAAGATACATACGAAAACGATGCACGTTTTTAACACAAATTTCTCTCCTCCCCCTCAAAAAATCTACCCCTGGTCACGTTAATGCTCCTACGCACCCAGCCATGTCTTTCATCGCCTCTCCAATTAAAAAATTATTTTGCTAGGTAAATCGTCAAACCAGCTCACCGAATCGATCAAGGCTGGACGAAATTTGTGAAAAGATGGCCATCGTCATTATTGTGAGGTCAGCACTCCCCACCCCCCACTCTAGCATACACAGCAACAGTTTCCTCCCTGACGAGCAGACGAACTAATCGGACATAATTAAGGAAAGAAACGTCACCTACCTTTCAATGAAATGCCCTTTGGAAACACAAGGACTTGTTGCTTGTCCCGTGACAAAAGCTGTATATCACTAAACCCGTTAGGTTTCCGCCTAAGTGGGCCCCCGGCTGTGCGTGGACTGAGCATGCATGGACTTTTTCTCGTCCGCCCTGGACCGGACTCTCCACCCGGCCAATCAGAATACAGGTCATGTAGTCATGAACCCGGCACGTGTCTGTGGACTTTTCTGGATTGTGACGTGGACTAGTTTGGATAGCTGACTCATCCGAGTACACTGAACTAGAAAAGCTCGTTTCAAGCGATAACTACCTGGAAAATGCGCTGAAGTAGTCAGATAGCGCCTTTTGGCGATCAACAGCGTCTGTGGACTTGCCGAGTCATCGTGGACTTGGCAGAATAAGCCAGCGAGGAGCTACGCCACTGCCTAGGGCAGTATGGACTAGTTGTATTCATATTGCTGACTTTTCTCCAACACTGAACTTACTGAGTCACTGCATGCGGACTGCCAAACTTGGATGTGCGCCCCTGTCAGCGCTGTTTGAGATTTTTAGATGACCGGGGCCAGAGTGCTGGATATGGGGAGTATTATTAGTGCAGTGCACTTTGTTTTTCCTAACAGTGGACTAGCTGAGCCAACACAGACTTGGCAGCATGCCAAAACTGGGACCACATTAAATGTGCAGTGGGCAAGGGTGAAGGGTCACAGGATAGGGTTCCTAGGATTCAATATGCAGTGCCACAAACATGTATACTAGTACAGTACTGTACCTGCATATTTTCACTCATTAATCATAAATACTTGTATGTTAAAAGTTTGTCTAAACCTATTTACATTTCTGTTGCTGTTTTACTGGGAAAGCAAAACTTAATGCTAAATACGCATGTTCTTATATAAATGTTTCCTTAATAAGGAACCAAAATGACAAAAGTATGCTAGAAAAAACTAGTTTAAAGAAAAACCTTGAGCTCATCTGCTCACTTATGATTAACCTCAATGATTTTGTACATACACGTACTTCTTAAGAAATGTTATAGTATTACATGTTAATGAAGAAACATGTACAATAACATTCATGCATAACTTGTGTATTTCTATGCATGTGTGTGCATGCATGTGTGTGAGTGCCTCTCTCTCCCTCTGTGTGTGTGTGCGTGTGCACATGTGCACACATGTACATCCATGCACATGCTACTGCGAAAGAGACTGAGAGCATATGCATGTGTATGAGCACTGAAAATATAGTCTTGATAAATAATTTCAGAAAGAAGAAATACAGCCCAGACCTAAATTAATACCTAGCATATTGTTTTCTGAGAACTGTTCATTATTAATATATCACATGCCATTCTAACTTTCCTCTGTCCACTACAATCTCATCACACATTCATTGCCATTACTTTTGGCAAATTGAAATTACTACATACAAAAACTTGACTAGTACTAGATCTACTCCTGGGGTTTGCAATCCATTTCTCAAGTCAAACACTTCCAGTTTCAGTTTTACTTAATACAAAATGCTGATTACTGAATACAAATATAACAAACGTGTGATTAGTGAGATAGAGTACTACTACTACTTCTGAGTACTACGGTCTAAAGACAAGAAAAGGTATACCGCAGCACAGCAAAATTATCGCGTGTTCTTTCCAAATTACTTGTTTATCCTTACCTGCTCTAACGACAATTTATTGTTTCGTATTCATTTCTTGTCTCTGGAATGTATGTTTGTTCCACTCAGAAACACTAAGTATAATCCTAGGTAAAACCCATAGCGAAAGCCCATTCTATGAGCAGACAACTATAGCTTCCGGTTAAACACGAAACTGTAAACACTGTCTCTAGCACCTTTCAAAGAGTAAATTTCTTACAGATTTTCTATTAGATAGTTAATAAAGATTTTTTTACAATGCCACTTGTTAAGTGATTATAAAATTATTTCTTTTTTGTCCCTATTTTAGAAAGGAACGTAGTTTTGTGCTTTTGGACTCTGCTGCTTTTCGTAACAACCGGATGTTCTACGTGCCACCTGTATGTGTATTAGGGCTGATGATCACCAATGATGCTATCTGAATTTATGCGGCAGTATGTCAGGTAAAGTTTTTAATTTATTTATGGGTAATATAACCGGGTATTATAATGCATATGATTTAATAATCGGACCTTTATTGACATCTTTTGTGGCTTTGTGTTCACATAATCCCACACAAAAACGTCTACGTCAACGACAACGGCCATGTACTGATGTAGTATTATTAATTTATTATTTAGTACCAAAACTTGCACCACAAACTGTGGTGATACAAGTTATCTAGCGTGAGGTATCCACACCTCACGTGCTTTGGAGTCATCGATTGCAACTTTTAGCTACACGAGTTGTGCAGATAGAAAATGTACCCCACAAAGCACACGACCAGTCGTGTGGATAGAAGAACACATCCCGAAAGCCCACGACCTGGAGTCGTGTGGATAAAAGAATGCACGCCAAAAGCGCGTGACTAGTCGTGTGGATAAGGTTGCTCTTCTCAAATTTAAAAAAGAATGGTCAACAAAGTGATTTTTGAAAATGAAAACGTGCTTCTCTGTTTTTAAGACTAATCTTAAAAACAGAGAAGCACGTTTTCATTTTCAAAAATCACTTTGTTATAATACATTTTCTTTACATATATTCCATGTTTGTTTTCAGTGTTGTATCTCAAGTGGCCAGTCTTCTAATATTATCTGGCATTTTCTTCATTGGTGCATTCACCCTTTTGCTGCTGGTACTGCGATTATGGGTTCAGCAACGTGCCAAAACACTCCTGCCTTATCTGAGAGGACCAGGCACCACCCTTACAGTTGGTTTCTTCCATCCATATTGCAATGCTGGAGGTGGAGGGGAGAGAGTGCTTTGGACTGCCATTCGTGCTATCCAAAACAGGTATGACATTCTCCTGCTTTGCAGCCCACGCGCCACATCTACTGCAGATAAGTCTTTTTCTTTTTCGTTTTTTCGTTGTTTTTGTGTCGTCCTGATGAAGGGGTAGTGCCCCGAAACGTAGATTGTCTTCGTCTTTGTCCTTTTCTAGCTTGGTACAGTTCCCTTGTTTTACATTTTAATTTTTATGACTGTTTATTTTGTAGTTTGTGGTCTAGTTTCTGTACTGTCTGTTCTGTTGATCTGGAATGAGTGTTTAGTCAAATAGATAAAGTGTGTAACCATTAAGTACCATTTTTATAGACTCTGTTAGTATGTCATATGCTTAAAACTGGCATATTTTACAATATTGCATGCAACATTTGTGCTAAAAACCTGGGGTCTGCTTGAGACTAAGACGAGAGTAATTTTTTGTTGCAATGCATTTGTAGGTACCCCACTGTGCAGTGCTTAGTGTATACTGGTGACACAGAGGCAACACCTGCAGAAATTCTAATGAGAGCCCGACAACGTTTTAACATAATTCTGCCTCGCCAGGTGTGTTTAGAATTCACTTTCAAAATCTAAGCATAAATGACTAAAAACAAAAAGCTTTTTGTAGTCTGTTCAGCTCTTTTGCATTCTAGTATCTAGCATGAGCTCACCTTTTCATGTGCACACTGCATCATTTTTATTATTTTATTTCTCTTTATTTTTTAATTTTATTTTTTGGGATTTGTTTTGCTTTTGATTTTTTTGGGGGGAGGGGGGTGGTGTAGGGTATGTTTATTTTGTCATTGAATTTTAGTTGAGTAAAATATAGCTGGAAGCTTGTGCAATGTTAGTTCATTTTTAAACAAAAGTGTATGCTTGCGTAGATAAGCACAGAAAAGCAGACAGATTGAAAGAAAAGAATAGGTGCACAGGAAGGGAAATGGCCAGACATGCAGATTACAGAAAAAATATTGCCTGTCACTAGGCTTGTTAAATAAGTGGGTTATCATACCAGGGTATATCAGATTCACATTTGATTAGTGGAAGTGGCATTCTAACTATGCTATTTTTTATATAAATTCATAATTTTCAGTGATGCATACTATTTACATGTTTATTATTTACGAAACTATTTTTGCTTTTACTGCAGGTTGAGTTTGTCTTCTTGCGACGAAGAGGCTGGATAGAAGCTTCTAAGTACCCATATTTCACTCTGTTGGGTCAGAGTCTTGGCTCTGTTGTTCTGGGCTGGGAGGCTATTCTTGCATATGTCCCTGACATCTACTTTGATTCCATGGGCTACGCATTCACTATCCCCATCTTCAGGTTTTTTGGTGGATGCCAAGTAGCTTGCTATGTGCATTATCCTACCATCAGGTAAAGTGATACTATTCATCCAGGTGTGAAAGATGTTATTTATCCAGCTTTTCGATAATCCATCTGGTACAACCACTATTTAGATTCTGCTGTAAGTACTTGTACAATTTTTCTTGTGTATCCTATTAAGATGACTGCAACATCAGACTATGATTTTTTATACATACAAAACGTAGGGCAATATAATACATTGAATTGTGTAAAGCAAAAAAAAAGACAATATCAAGGATTTCTGCTTGTTATTCTTTTCAACAGTACAGATATGCTGGAGAAAGTGTCTCAGAGAACTCGAGCCCATAACAATATGTCTTTCATCGCTAACAGTTCATTGCTGAGCAGTATAAAACTTATTTATTATCACCTGTTTGCCTACCTGTATGGTGTGATGGGAAAGCGCTCACAGATCATTATGGTGAACTCCACGTGGACATCAAGCCACATTCTGCAGCTGTGGAGAGCAGCTTCCAAGACCTTTGTTGTGTACCCACCGTGTGATGTGTCAGAATTTGTCACCATTCCTTTGACTCAGGAGGTGCCGTCCAGAGAGAAAAGAATTATCAGCATCGGCCAGTTTCGCCCAGAGAAGGACCACCCACTTATGCTTAGATCATTCAAGCTGTTTCTGGATGACACCCCCGGTGATGAAAGGCAAGACTACAAGTTGCTTTTGGTTGGAAGCTGTCGTAATGAAGGTGACATGCAACGGGTTGCAGACTTGAAGAAGATGAGCGAGGAACTGTCCATTGCAGAAAATGTCATCTTCCATTTAAATGTCAGTTTCACTGAACTGAAACAGTTGCTAGCTTCCTCTGTGATTGGTCTGCATGCAATGTGGAATGAGCACTTTGGCATTGGTAAGAGAAAGTTTGCAACAGTTTCTTAACAAACGCTCAGTAGTTGTTCATGAAACAAAGATGACCATGGTTTTAGAACAGATGGAATTCAAATGATATATTATGAAATGTGTGTGTGCTTGGATGGAAATGTAACAGTATGTGTGATGGCATGTGTGTGGATGTGGAGGGTGTGTGTGGGAGGGAGTGTGTAGAGGGATATAGGTGTAAGGGAGTGTGTACAGGGGTTTGGGTGTGAGAGTGTGTGGAGGGAATGTGTATGTGAGAGAGTATGCAGAGGGGTGTGGGTGTGAGGGAGTGTGCAGAGGGGTGTGTATGGGAGGGAGTTTGCAGAGGGGTGTGGGTGTGAGGGAGTGTGCAGAGGGGTGAGGAAGTGTGTGGAGGGGTATGGGTGTGAGGAAGTGTGCAGAGGGGTGTGGGTGTGTGAGGGAGTGTGCAGAGGGGTGTGGGTGTGAGGAGGGGGGACAGAGTGTATGTGTTCATGCTACCTACACAATGCATTAGATGTCTGCTCCAGGCATGGTTGAGTGCATGGGTGCAGATGTGTGTGAGGGAGCGCGTGTGGTGCGTGCCTACGTGCGCATGCTACACGCACAATGCATCACGTGTCTGTTCCAGGGGTGGTTGAGTGCATGGCTGCAGGTACCATCGTCTTGGCACATAACTCAGGAGGGCCAAAGCTGGATATCGTCACTCCTTACAACAATTCTTCAACAGGATTTCTGGCCAGCACGGAGTCCGAATATGCTAGAGCTATGAAGGTTATCTTTTCCATGAGCCCAGAGGCAAGCCTTTCAATACGCCAGAATGCCAGAAATGCTGTGGCCAGATTCTCTGAGGAGGAGTTTGAAGTTTCTTTTCTGAATGTAATGGATTCAATGTTTAAGAAACGGACTAGATGAAATGTTTTTTTAAGTGCTTCAGCATGTTAATGTTTTATATAATATGAGTACTTTCACATTTGCAACAAGTGTTGACTGCTCTCTGTTTTACGAGCAGGGATTGCTTTAATTAAAACATTTGGTGAAGATCATGCTTATTTTATGTTTGTTTGCTTGTGTGTATGTCAAAGAGGGGGAGAGCACATATAAGGCATAACACATATACAAGATGATAGTGTGAGATACGTTGGTCACACCATCTTCTGTTCAAGCATGCTGCATGAAAACGATGTTCATCATGTCATATTGATAACCCCAACAAAGTACTGGCAGCGCTAGACACAACCGTATGCTGACGTATGTGCCCAAGGGAGCCTACCGTACCCAAACACGTAGCAAAGAGATAGTCGAAAGTAAGGAACGTGGCAGATCTTCAAAAAAAAAAAAAGATCTGCCGCCCCTTTCTTTTTAAACGACCCTAGTCTTCACACAGCTAACCCTCGGTGTACCACGTGTGCATACACCGAATCCCTATTTTAATGTCGTCAGCTCGCTCACTAAGCGTAAGCTGACAACTGGGAGCCGAGACAAACACAACATAGGACAAATACATGAAATCCTCAAGGTGCACAATATAATTAATATGTCATATTGATGTCAAGTGTTGCAAAAATACATCTTTTTCTACACATATTTAATAATGATTGGAAGGAAAGTGCATGTCACAAAAATTGCATGATGTGTTGATAGCTGCTGTGATTAACCTTGTGCCTAATTCCTGTCAGTTGGCTTTCAGACAAGTGCCCAACAAAACGCATAAGGCACTATGGAAGAGTATTGTCTCTTTATTGTGAAATGTGGTCAGTAACTAAAGGCCCAGGTGCCACGCAAACACATGCCAGAACAAGTAAACTCTTCGTCAGGAATGTGAATTGACGTAAGGAAGGGTGTTGCATAATGACCTCAGGTGTGCCGACAAAACGGCAGGTATCGTTAAAATTAAACTGAAATATGTTGACATGAGAATTGCATACTGCTGAAAATGAACTCTGTTAGATTCGAACTAACAGCCAGTGACAGCAACAAAACAATTCATATTTTTTGAGTGTCATCTATATTAAAAAGTAATGCTAGACTGCAAGTGTAAAAATGCAGAATTTTCCTGCAAGCAGTGACGTCGTAAGCTTAGACTTCATTTGTAGTTCATTTTTGGGTCACATACAGCACTTTCAGGGATGCTTTTGTTGTCTCAAACTGAAATAAACCATGTTTCTGGAGAGAGAGGGGGTGTTTCTAAAGTAAATGTTAATTTGTGGCTCATCAAGTTGCAGAAGAGAGAAAAAACCTCCAGACGTTCCAGAATTTATCCATATCCACGAACAAAAATTATACTTCTTAACCAGGGATGGTTCGCAGCAAATTTCTATAGGTCGAGATTCACTACCGGCCTAGACAGCTGCGCCTATTTCTTCACCTGGGGCGGAGGTCACGACGCACACGTATCAGCCACTGCTTACGTGCGACGATACGTCCAGCGTTAGCAAACGTTTGACGTTGCTACGATCGTGCGTAAAGCGATGGTCACGACACGCACGTTTACCGAGGTGTACAAACGTCAGTCGTAAGACCGCTAAATTTAGCGGAAGAGGGTGTTCCGTCGAAAACACCATCACGTGACGACGGGATTGCCCCACAGAGATAACAAAGAGAGGAGCGAGCGCTGAAACTCGAGGAGTGGCCTCGCGGCGAGGCCGTTTTACCCTGCCGCATCCCTATCCATTCCTGCATAGGCGACGCCTGTCTGCTAGCTAGTCACCTACACTAAGCCTTGCTCGCGAGGAAGGGTAAGATGGCTGAGCGAGGGAGTCAGGACGACGCTGAACGCGTCGCAGCATGCTCGGTCCATCCGTGGATTACCCGAGAGCTTTTGCTGTCGGCCATGCTCGAAATTTGCAA
>SMGT01003977.1:150589-183230 GCA_004794575.1 Lanistes nyassanus
TCCATCTGTTACAACATTGTGACAGGAGCCGCCCCATCCTGCTTGTCTGATCTGATTTCTCTATACACTCCATAGGTCCACTACAAGAGAAAAGCACGCGATGAGGTCGCGTTGAATGTTACCGTCCGAGGCAAATCTTACATAAAAAAAGATCATTGCCGAAACATGTTCTCTGTAGACTGTACTCTGAAGTATGTGTCAATATCTGTTTATTACTAGAGAATGTTACAGCTAAATAGGAGAAAGATTTTTTTTTTGGGGGGGGCGGGGGGAGATATAATGTGCACTGCTTCTCTTCTTGTATTTTCATAGACGCTATTTTAACTGTACCAATATCTCTTTCGCTTAATTGCATCTCTAGTGGTTTGGTTTGTCAAGGACCAGTTGGTTGGCAGCAGATACCCCGAGATCATTTATGTAGATGGACATATTTCTTTTATCCATTTCTTTAAGCAAATTATCCAGAAGAAAAGATATAGATAACATTTACTGTTTTTCTGTGTTCTTTGAGTTATTTCTCGCGTTCAACTCAAACGCCAGCATGCAGTACATTTCCATCTCAAGTATCTTTTATTGATTTCCTCGCATTCAGTGCTCACTTCACGGGAGTTTATGGACAGTGTAAGAAACTAGCCAAGGGGAGATAGAAGTGGAAAACCTTTGTTACTCCCCTCCTCCCTGAAGGGGGTAACAGGACTGGACGATCACCCCTCACAGTTTGTCTCCAATGAACTCTATTGCAAATATAGAACTCGGAGGTTTCTTCGTGTAGGCAGTGAATTTAAAGAACTGGCAAGTGATTTTTGGTGGGGAATGCTTTGTCGGTCAGAAGCCGTGTTCCATAGTTACTGCAGCAGCGTCAGAGTGAATGGCATCGACGTGCAGGACAAGGAGCGAGTCGGGCCGACTATAATCCAGTGCTTTCCGCTGTTGCTCACGTACAACGGGAACAAGGAGCACGAGGACACGACTGCTAAGAGGGACGCATGCAGTGGCAGATCCGGCACGACGTTGTAAGAGGAGCGACAAGGGGACTCGGGAGAGGGGCAGCGGTGATGTATTTTTTTCCCCTGTATGGGACCAGCATACACATTTGAGTTGGACTTCAACGCTGCATGTTAATTATGAGGAACCAGCGCGTCTACGTCCAGTTTCACTATTAGATCTCTGCTTATGCAGTAATCAGCAACCAGTAAATAAAAGATAAGCCCTAGTAAGGACATGGCACCCCCTTATCTCTTTCATGGTTGATTGTTATGCAACCGTCAGGGTCAAATCTTAGAAGAAAGGCCATTGCTGAATGTACTCTCTGTAGGCTATTTACTCTTAAACTGAAGTGTTCAGGATCTTTTTAATGCTAGAGAATAAAAATATATGTTACAGCTAAATGTTCACAATTAACTCAACTAAATGTTCAGATACGTGCTGAGAAGCGGAAAGGGTGCAGTTTTAGTAACAGACAAAAAAGCGTTCAACTGACGGTGAAACGGGTAATTGCATGTTTTAAAATGCAGGAAACCTCCATGCAGCTCCAGAAGCGAAAACAGCGGGAAATGGACAGGAGATTGGTCGAATAAAAAAAAGAGGAATTCAGCACTCTGATTATTACATACTTATATATATATATATGGGGGTAGGGTGTTGTTCAACACAGGTTTTCGTGACTTTGGTCCCCCCCCCCAATTTTTTCCTCCAAGAACGAACCCAATAAAGTTTAAACTCTTGAATTTGATGTCAATGATATTCCAATATTTTACAACAGGAAAGTTACACGTGGATTCTCAGATATATATTAAAAAAGCAATTGGGAAAAAAGGATTACAGGTGTATTTTGGAAATTTACACAACACGCCATTCCTTTTTACATAAAGGTCACATTTAGGAGCGTTGTTGGGCTTTAAATTTTAACTCGGTTTTCTTTTCTACAAGTTAAACTTTGCACACAATGCGGGTATACAGGCATTTTGCGGACACAACCCCCTTAATCATGCAGTTAGCATGCCCTAATCAATGCCCCTTTTCAAGAAACCGTTTCTTGCAAGACGACAGGCGAATTATTATTATTATGGTCTTCCGATGAATATCATGACAGCGCGCAGACAAGTGACCGCGACAGACCAATGATCGGAGAATGAACGAACCAGCAAAGCGATACTTTCATGTAATATGCATTCTCTTCGCTTGCGAAAAGCTTGGTTCTATTCAAAATTTACAAAACATTTACTTGATTTCACTTGCGAAAAATAAGCATTCACATTTGCTTAGTACACTGTAGATTTATCCATTGGAACTGAACACTCGGTTGTAAATTGAAGCTGATTTCAAAACATGCTCCCGGGTTAATAAACTAAACGTTAGGTGCTTTGGTAATCGATCTGGGTTCACAGGGTTCGAGACATCCAGTTCTAAAAAACTCGTCCAGCTGTTTACATCAAATAGATCACTTTGTCCCAAAGAATGTCTCCAACCGTCTGCATAAACAGTTCTTGCAACTTCGACCTGTAGCTTTCAGTAAGTCTCTTAAGGAAATTGTTTTAGTTTTTGTCTTAGTTTGGATTATATTTTTACTACTGCTTTCTCTAGATTTAGTTAACGAAAACTTTGTGCAGACGATGTAAAACAATGTATGTAACCCAAATCAACATCAGAGAAAGAGTCAGGCACAAAGAACACTTGAGCAGGTACGCCAAGTCATCAATTGCAAGCATGAATTAAGAGAAGACCGTTCAAAAAAACAGGTAACATTTTAGACCATTTCTAACCTCAGTACGCAAAATTAATAACGTATTTCGTATCATTGAAAGTTCATCTGAAACTATATGTATTGCTTTTGTGGATTTGAGCAAAGTATAGTAGTTCTTATATCGTAGTTGGACTGACAACAGTCTGTTTTCACCTATAACCACCTATCTTATCTGTGACCTTGACCCTTTCAAAAGCGGCACATAATTTTGGCATTCCGCGGTGGGCGAGCAAACAGCAGAGAAATATTAGCAATCGCAGTTCTTGTAACGGTCCACGGAGACCATTCGACGGACCCCCGTTATAATTGGGTCACTTCAACGATCGATAGTGGGTTGGCTTTTTGTACATTTTATCCAGCAATTAATTTACGTTTTTAACTTCCACATGGCATCACCTCGGTTATGTATTTAGCCGCTCGTCGACGACACTGGTCACTATAGCATGAGCACGGAAAACCTCCCCTATCTACCCCGCTCACGCGATCATTTCCACCGTGCAACGCCTGATTGTTGTCTTAGTCGATGGTCGTTAAGGATGTCACCCACAGTGATCACTATAAAACTGTCATTTCCCTGCTAGCTGTTTGCACAACGTCATGAAAACCGGCCTAAAAATTAAATGCCAGCGTCTACTGCCGTGGCCGTGGTATACCGCACGCACTGTTAACACCCGCCGCGAGGCGGGAAAAGCGTGTTTGTAAAGTCAGACACCATTATATGACAGTGTACACGCTCTCTCGCCCAGACTTGCAGCGAAAGTCTGTTGGACAAAAATAACTGTTCTGTTCAGATTGCAGTAGAGAAAGTCCTGTCACGCATTGTTGACCTCCGAGCAGTCATAATACGCCATTTTTTAAAAGTCAAAGCGATATAGATTTAACAACCGTGCCGCTTTAGCTGCACATTTTCATGGTTGGTCTGATATCAGTCCGACTGGGTTACAGCTTATAGTGTGCAGAGCAGACAACGAAAAGGGGAGAAAGTAACGGACAATTATAGAACTTGACATCATTGTTCATACATATGGGCAGCAGAAAACTAAACGAACTTCGTCTTCTACATCATAAAGACGAGGTAAATCAAGCATTATTTCAGGCGATTGTAATTACTTTGGAAAATGAACTTTAATATTTGAAATCTGAAACTTGAACCGCCATGATATTTAGCCGCTAACGCGGCGTAAAACCCCAGCAACCAAGTTGTCGATTGTGAAAAGCGTTAGTGTATTTCTTGCGCATCGGTTATACTACCTACAACCTTCCCTTGTTCGTCTATAGAGCTTTAAAACGTTGCTCTGCCATTCATTACACAATTTCTTTCATGCATGTGTAACCATGCTTCTTTAATTAACCGTATTTGCGTCGTGCAGTTGTGTCATCGTGTTTTCTCCATGAAAAACATCCAACCCTTTGAAAATGCCTTTGGCCTGGCCTGTCAGCTTATCAAATCAAATAATAAAAAAAATCAATATACCAACGACTACAAGCGATCACGTTTAACAGCGATGAAAGAAGTTCAAATACCTATCACTAGGACTGTGTAGTAGAATACAGAGGAATATGGAACGGAACGTGCGCATTGACGCGATAGCGCACGGTGAGATAAAGGCTGCCGCTGACAGCGCACAAGAGAGAATGAAGATAAATTTGTCTACCTGTCTACCACCACCACCGCAGCCGCTTTTGTTAATGATGCAAAAGTTTAAAATTTTAGCCGCCAAAAAACCTAGTTGCAGCAGCAACGACGTCAGCTATACTTTTCATGTTTTTTTCTGCTGCTACTACTTTGACGACGATGACGATAACGATACCGAAGACTAGCCACTAATACTACATTTCCACATCTTAATTTAACACATGTATTGTTCTACCAGTTTTCGACCGACAGGCCATCAGGGAAGACTGAATGATGACACAAAGCCCAATTTGTGTTTAATCAAAACCCCCGAAATTTGCGCAATAGCGAGAGGCCCGAGACAATACAGCGCGGACTGGACAACTGACTTAAGTTAACCCAATACAGTAATTAGAGGCGTAAGAAAAAAACACTAGATTTAAAAAAGTCAAGGCTGCAAGGTTTTCGCACTTGATCCGAGTGCTGCACTGTATAAAGATGTCAGATGAAAGCTGTCACTGCCGGCTGTAGAATGTCGGAAAACTAAAAATATTGCATCGACAGTCCGTAGGTTCTGAAAGAGACGTCTCTTCACACCTTTTATTTTCTCACAAAATGTTCGTCCCGTTTTGCATAACTTCTCGAAAACAGTGCACGTATGCAAAGCTGAAAGATGCGTAAATGCCCAAACGCAGCATATTATCGCATATTTTGGGCAAAGGCAATTGTTCCTCTTGCTTCAAGAACTCATCAATCGCGACTTATGTATCACGCATGTCGGACACAAAGTATCTAAGGCTTTACTTACTTTTTCAGATTTCTGTTTTCCTAGGCAAGAACCTTATAGTTGCGAGGACGTCGTGCGATCCATGGTATGGATCTGCAAATGCCGTCTAGCGCCCACACTCAACTGCCGTCTGCAAGTGTTGGGCATACAGGCGCCGCGAGACTTCAAGGTTAGAAATAGCCTCTGTGAGCCGAGTGTCGCTGCCTTTCAGTGGTGAACAAAGCATCCTTATGAAGCAGTTTGTTGAACCCGTCTGTTCAGACCACAGAGTGTATATCAACACGTCAACTGCTAGCGACGTTCGATTGCCTAGTTATCCTACAAACCTCTCTTCGGGGCAAATCTAGGTCTGTCAGAATAGCCATCAATCACAAGGCGGAAACTTCTTTGTATCTAGATAATAGTGTCCCGTCAGTTGAGACCAAAGTGAGCAGCTCACGCAAATGTCTCCCTCCAAAAAAAGTATTGAAAGAAGTACACACAAGTCAACTCTATCCTCTCTTTCCTCCCGCACCCCTATGTCTCACGCCATCCTTTCCGCAAAAGCATTTGCCAGTGTGTTAAACAAGAGTTTGACCCAGACACTTGCTGTTATCAGCCAGTCTTTTCAGAAGCGCACTTTCTGCAAGTACTTTCTCTTGATCAGGTCAGAGCCAATCAAGCGGTTAGACGGCATGAGCTGCTGTTGAAATGAGACCAAATATTTCACAGAGAGCTGAACCAGCCATTGGCCCCCGCCGTGTTTGTCGTCAAACCGGTACCTTACACCGGCAGGCTAGCAGGCCAGCAGGGTCGGCACGCTAACATACTACGCTAGCTGGTAATACGCTCTCTTTCAGGCAATCATGCACACGCGCACACTTTCACTTATGCCGTCATGGGTTTGCAAGCTTTGCCCCCTCCCCCCACATTTATCACACAACCACATCTTCTACCTGGCCCGCAGAGGTATATCAAGTGTTTAGGAGTAATTTTAGCTGTAACAAATTTAAAGTTGAAACTTAAAATATCCCTTAAATTCAACTTTCTCGTTTTGTCTCCTAAGAGCCATATCTCGATCCACTGCTCCTGCGCCTTATTGTCCAAGTAAATCTTAAATTGTACTTCACAGTCAGCCGATCAAACAGAGCTATGGTATTTTGCTGTCTGTCAAAGGTCCGTTAAGGAAGTGGTTTTAGTAAAAATAATAGGCTGAATTACAGGTTGTTCGTTGTTCCCATGCAGAGTAACCAAGCACTGCATGCCGTCTCAAACAACACCGGCTCAGACAGAACATCTAAAACCTCCCCAACTATTCTCTCTTTGAGGCCTGGCTTGACAAGATTTAAGCATAAAAAGTAATTATTGAGATATTTAGTTTTAAAGCCTTTTCTCAGCAAATACAGACTCAATCCTGTTGAGAGAACACATAAAAAGGCCGCTGCATGGGTTCCTGTTCAAACACAGACCAAGGGTAAACCCGCTCTCCTCCATCTTTTAGTTAGCACTATATATACATATACTGGTAGTAATTAAAGAAATATACTCTTCCGATAATGAATATTTAAAATTCTTCCTGACAGACTCCAATCAGAATATGTTTGAATAGGATGTCAAAAAGTGCTACCCGCCATACTTAAACTATACGCAAAAAAGATATTGTTACCACTAAAAATATTAATTTGTTAAATTTAAGCAACAGGCATTGTAATGGGCAGGATATTTACAGACATGAAAATTCCACTTTAATTTCTGTCCTACACTGGCTACAGGTTCTCTTCTGTTCCCAACTCTATGAATGTTTCCAGGCAACTGTCCTCAGTAAAATACTTCAGTCAGAAAGTTTTTATTGCCCGGAGGCCCCTGTGGCCAGTCGTGGTTGAGGACTCTTCAGGTTTCTCATACTAGCAGACATAATCAAAAGATAATAACTTGTATATGGAATAAGCCTGCGGGTCAACTCCAGCCAGAATTATTTGTTCACTTACAACCACACTGACAATCATGCTTGATAAGCTGCAGGCATTCGAACAGCTGCTAGCTTGTCCCAGGGTCAGGAGCCCATGGTGAGGCACATTGACAGCATCCATGAATGCAAAAGATAATACAGGTACATCAAGAAAATAAAAGGAATTAGGAGTAAAGTAGGCTGATGAACAAGCTTAGTTATTCTGCAGTAAAATGTTTGAATCCCTTAGACAAGTCAGAGACAGTTTGCTTTCCAGCACCAATTACAACATCAGTTTTTCTGAATCCAATTTAATCACAGACTCAAATTCTTCTGTATTCAAAATGTTTGACCAAGAGCAATTAAACACTGTCTCAAATGATTTAATTTCTAGGTACTAGAATTACTGTACTATGTTAATGCCAAAAGGTATTCACAAATACTACAAATAGATATCACTGATGTTGAATAATTAAGAAAATCTTCACATGGACACCAGTTTACAACTTAAGGGAAATATCGTTTAACAGGTCAGCTTACATTTTGTAGGTAACGAACACACAATTATTCACAGGTATCCTCAGCTTTAAAATGCACCAACCTGTGCGAGTGTTCCTTCCACCCACCATACACACGTAAAACATGTAGCCTTTCATGTTTCCTCCACTCTGGTTGCAATTAGCATATTGTAGTTTGACCCACTGACTGACATGCTTACTAATGCACATCTTGCTTTAAATTCCTATACACTAGGAATCAAATGATACTAGTGATGATGTTCTAATCTCTCCCCTCTCCCCAAATGCCTGCGAAAAATTTTGACATATACAGGGACCAGGAAGTGAAAGACCAAAGACTATGTAAAACTTGTATCACAAAACATGCTCTTTTTGTTTTAAATTTTTATATTATTATGATTTAGTGGAATATTATGATCCCTGCACTATTATGATCACTGCACAACCAGGCAATGTAGCATATCCATTTACAATGCAGCATCAGGGACAGTTAATTCTAAAAAGTGTGACAACATTTGTGTAATGAATGCTCCTCTTCCTAAACAGGCATCACAATCAGCAGTCAACCTCAAGTCAGTAATGAAATACATTCACTGATATTGACACTAGTGACACATACCAAGTCTACAGTAATATTGCTCAAACAAACATGATGCTCAACCTTCTCTGTCTTTTGTACTGACAAAAAATAAACCACATAACAAACCCCACATGACCGCTCATAATTAAGATCTAAACTGAACTGCAGACAGTAGCATATGAGAAAACTGTGAAGGATCCAGAAATACAGCAACCAGATGATAAACTAGTTGCCCTGTAGAATTTTCTGGAAGCGATTGGCTATACTGAGTGAAGTGTCAATAAACCTTTCCACACAGTTTGTCATGCATGTTTCTGTGCGAGAGTCTAGCTTGTCACGTGGTTTCTCAAGGCATTGTTCCCAACACAAATCTGTCAGCTTGTGCACCTGGCCTTGAAATTGGGCACGCTGTGTCTCCACCTGAATGAAGTTCTGGAGTTCTGGATCAACGCCTTCTCCAGACGGTAGCTTGGAATCAAATGACATGTTCAGCAAGTCAAGAGTCAAAACCTTGTTGTGACTGAATCTGATTTTCCTACAATGTGATGGAGATGAACTGAATACTGATGATCCTGCCTCTGGAAAAGAACACCTACGTTTTGGTAAAACATTCACACTTACATATGTAAAACATGTAAAAACATTTACAGGCTTCTGATTCTTATAGTATCTTCACTCGAACCTCAACAACATCTAGCGTAGGTGAAGAAAACAAACAAACAAAAAAAAAAAGCATGGAATGTCCACTTTATGTTATGAAAAGCTGTCAAGCACTGTTCCATGGGCTGCAAGGTGCAATTCACCAATTGCTCAGTGACTATTGAAACAGATATGAACAATCTAGATGACAGTGACACAATCAAACCCTTGTCGGAAAAAGAACCCCACTTTAACCCAATAACCCAAAATGCACGAAGACGAGGAAAAGTCATGACATTCTACTGCTCACCCTTAGCAACTACAAGGCAAAACTAGAAGTAGGAGCCCATCGCCCCATGAACTACCCAGTTGCATCCCTTTAATAATTTTGACCTTGATCATCATTTCTACAAAATCTTTTAACAGTTTTTAAAAAGAAGGACTTAAGAAAAATTAGTCAAACTGCACCACATAGGTTCAAAAACTGGTGATTAGATATCAGAGATCGACAGAATGGCAACTGTCGTACATGTGTGGAAAAAATCAAAATGCAGTCTAAGTTAAAGTTGAGCCAGAGATAAGGAGTTGAGCCGAGGTACTTTTTCAGTAAGTAGATCTAGCTAGTAGCTACTACACTAGTTCATCAAATCAAAACGCGACAGAGTCTCCTATCCCGCAAAGTCACACTTACGCTAAGCTCTATAAACTTTTTTGGTGACTACAATGTTATTTTATAAACTCTTTTTCAAATTAAAAAAAAAAACTACCCGTAACTACTCACTTGGCAAAGTTTTCTTAGCTGTCTGCTACACGCTTTCAAGCGGAAGTGCTTTTCCAACTGGAGGTCATGCGCAATCGAAAAAGTTCGAAGAAAACCATGTATGGCTCTTCATATGGAAGTCTCGTTTTAACTCATGGTTTCGAGAACTTGGAAATTCGCCATGATGGCGCCAAATAAATGTTTTAATGTCTTGTAGTATAATTTCTTCATGAAGCAGATGCAGTCGACTAAGGTAAAGGATGTATCTAATTCAAAGAAGTATTAATTGTTGTTTCTGGTTTATCTTCGGTGTACTTGTGGCTGACAGTCAACCTATATTGAAATTGTGAATAAATAATTAGCTTCTAACGTTCGTAGAGCCTACTTCAATACCATGAATACGGCAATAGCATGAATAGTAGCTCGATAATCCAAAACTGATTCTCGATTTCTTTCGGCTTTCACATAGTTTTGAGATAAGTATAAATGCCTATAGTTTTCAGGAGATTGCATTCTTGTTAGATGTAGAAAACAGGACTGTTTCTGTTAACCATGCCCATGTTTCTTAATCGAGTCTAAGCCACCAGCTGTCTTAACGTGCGTTGATGTTTAAACGCATGGATTGAGACTACTCCAATGGCACAGGCTAATTTGCCGATTTGGATTGCAGGGATTTATCCGTAACACAAAGAACCATTTGCTGGCTTTATCGCGACTGTAGGTTTGCTCACACGTTTTTAATAGGATAAACGTTCCTACATAGTACATACACCATATGGAAGCAGTGAACAGAAGAGGGAAAACACTTATTATTTTATACTAATACAAATAATAGGAATACATTTACAGGAGTACTTGATACAGAAAAATAACATTTGTTAAAACTGTAAGTGTATAGTGTAAAGCGATTCTGTATTAGTAATGTAACTTTTTTTCAGGAGCAGTGGTGAGCTTGACCAAGACAGTGGTCTAGCACTGTTGGAAGAAGACTATGTGGGCAGACAACCGCAGGTACTGCAAATGTCTGGAATTTTGAATTTGTGTCAAAATGTCACCAAATAAAACTAAAAAGGGAGCTGTGGCCATCCAGGATTCAAGCCCAGGTATGTCTTTTTTTTAAATTAGTAAAATTGTATTATTAAAACTAAAAAGTAATTGACTACCTGTGGACTGCATATCTTTTTAAACCTGTGGATCACAAGAAAATCCTTCTTTTGTAGCTGCACCGGTGTCTGTTAGTGTATGAATTGTTATAACTATAAGGAGTAATTATTTTTATTTTTAGGTACAACAAAAAGAACTTAGCCAAGTGAGAGTTAGACAACAAGTCAACGTTTCAGGGCATGACCCCTTCTTCAGGACTGCACAGACATAACAAATAAGGATAACTTAGCTGGCAAGGATGTTGATCATGCACAGCCGATGTTCAAGAAGAGAATGTTTCTTTTCTCTTTTTTTTAAAGTTAAAGAATATTTATTCATGCATGGTGGTAATATAAACTGTTTTACACATGTCAGCAGGCTGCTTTAATAGTGTCAGGGTATCTGATCAAGTTGAATGATTTTGGCTTATTTCATGGACGTACACCTGCAGTCTTTTGTAGCAGTATAACTAATATGATTTTCAGAGGCTGGACCGTCTGCTCTCAAGCGCCAGAGGTCCAAAATGAGCAGTGAAGATGAGGATGAAGTGGTTCCACGTAAAGGTAAAAATCATAAAAAAATGGAGGCATTCCTTGGGGTATTTTCTAAATAGAGCATCAAATGTAAAACTGGATTTAGGCATTATGCTTAAAATGTTGATGTGAAGGATAGCGCAGACTAGATTTTAATGTGATGTCATCCACATTGTGGGTCACTTTGTTGAAAGGTCCACCGGAGACCGTCCTGCTGCGATAGAACGAATACTCTTTATCCCAGCTGATAAATTCCTACGTGGTGTCTCGTTCTGTCTGTTCCACTGACACACTTCACAGTAATTCCCAGGACAAAAGGATAAGATTCCTTTCAAGAAAAGCATATTTTAACAAGATATTCAAACAATTTTCTAGCCAATCCTGGGTGACCACAGACAGATTTTTGACTACCTTTAGGTGGAACCACAATTCTGTCTTAATAAGGATGTTCTCCAAATAGAGAGCCCAGTAAATTTGTATCAATAGAAATGTTAGTTGCTTCACAATCAGACTTAAACAAATCCCTGAAAGAAGTTAGACTTCGGCCAGCAGGGTGACAAAACAGGAGATTATAACTAGATGCCATGATGTCTAATTAGTCTGCAGATCTAGTAAACAAAATTCTCAAAATACTAACTCATGCAAATACAGTTGCTGCGAATTCTCTCATTCCCACACAATGCAAACAATATGACTAGATCATCTAACGCAGTACAGGTCTCACTCAACCACCAAAATTCAACATTTCTACTAGTCTCAGGGCTTGGATAATTATATAGTACATTTTTACAGTTTATCTTGGGTGTTGTAAACACCAGAAATTTATCCATAGTTATTTTGTGGAGGAGTGTAGCATGACACTGAAAATGTACAAGCTGTGCAGTCAGTCGTCTGCTGGAGATTGATAGTCTTAGTTTCAGCCAAGGGAGGGAAAAGATACGCTGCAAGTGGCATAGAAGGTAGAACGTAAAAGATTTTTATGATTTTTGAGAACAGTTTTCGCTGTTTTTAGAAGGTTGGAGAAACAAAACTGGGAGGGTCTGTTTATAAGGCTAACAGTTGCTATATAGTACTATTGCTACACGGGGAAGAAGTGCAAGAAGCTTCAAGCTGAAGATCCCTGTTGGCTGACAACAAGAAAGTTGAATATACTTTGGCTGAATACGGAAAGAGAATGGAAGCTTTCCCCACAATGCACGTTCATGCTTCTATTCACAGAAATCTGAAAGGATACAGAGATGTCCATTCTATTTATCACATGGCTTAAGTAAAAAGCATGCAGGGACCCTCATTTATTTTCAAGCAGAGTCGCACAGATCCCCAGGTTTTGAGGCTATGGAGCACAGTATAGAGGATATTGCTTTATGATGCATGGGCCCAGTGACCCATAGACTGTTTTTTCAAAAATGGGCGAGATGCATCTTGGTCAAATTAAACGTCTTTGTCATGTGATCCTTTGCAGATGTAGGATGACAATGAAAGTCCTATCAGTCCTTGATAAGATTTGTCATCTGCAGATCATATCAGTCCTTGACTTACTGTATAACAGTGTGTCAAGGAGGTGAAAATATACAAACTCCAGGTGATCTAAATATTGCTCTTTCCCAGGGTTCGTAGGGGCCTTTTAAGTTCTTTAAAATGCTTTAGTTTTGAAATGTCGAAAAATAAGGCCTTTAAAGTTCTTTAATTCTGGTTAAGGTAGTTTTATTTTGTGTCTGTGCCCTTTGCAAAAGTTCTCAGTCCCTTAAGGTGCTTTATTCTAGAGCCGTTTTCAGCAGCACATTATTTTTGAAGCTTTCGTTGTTGCTGTGTCGAAAATCATCAAGGGAGATAAGATGAGGCCCTATAAGGAAAACGAAAAATTCTATATGCTTATAATGTTTGTGCTCATTAAATATCCCATGGTAGGCCTCAATTTCTGGCACCCCCCTCCTCCATAGTCTGACTCTTGCTCGCACAGTATTTTTGTTGATAGTCCTCCCTTCCCCATAAAAAGGTGTACGGTGCAGATTTTGTTGAAATACCAAAGCCTTCAAATACCAGCATGGGAGAACTGAAAAATATTTTAAAAAAAATTTTTAAAGCAGAAAGTCCATAGGAGATCTAAAGTTAGATGACAATTTTTTTTATCAAGTTTTATTTGACAAGACCACCCCGTGTTTCAAAACTTTTGTAATATTGTTGATGGTCACAGACTTTTGTCTGGTTTCTTTTATTTACCAAAGTGCCAGCTCCTCTGGGGAAGTTTATGTAAATTTTATTTTCAGACATCTTACTTTGCAAGTCCCATGCATAATTTAAAAAAATTTCCATGTCTGTGTGTGTGTGTATGTGGAGATTCCAAATATTGTGAAGTTGGAAATCTTTTTTTTATTGCAAGGTGCTTCTGGTGCTTCTAAGGCAACATCCAGCAAATATGGATCACACCACCTGCGTAGTCCCAGCTTTGGTTCTCATAACAAACCAGCAGAGGTATGCAGGGGCATGCACATCGGTGTTAAAGACGAGAATTAAAGCAATACATGCATTTTAAAATATATTACAGTGCCAGCATTGGCACTGATTTATAATTATAGATATTATTTTACGCTTTGTTTGACTGAATTACTAATAAACCTGTTGTCAGTCTGTAGAGGTCAGCCATCAAGCCGTTTTTAATGCACTTTCTGCATTCTTCTGGGCATGCCATCTTTGTAATTAAAAAAAAAAATCCTGCACTTTTTCACTGCACCAGCCCACCACAGTCTTTCACTGTCTGTATTACTCCTTGCATTTAATATGTACATATGACTACTTCGCCAGTACTGATGACAAAAACTAAAAAGAGGAAATACGAGGTAAAACTGAAAAAATCTGATATAAATACACCTTTAGTTATCCCTTGTTTAAGCAAACTGTTATGCTTTTGGATAATACACAACTACAACTTTTGTTTCAGTCTCCCTCATAGGTTCACATAAAGAGAAAAACCTTTTTGTTCACCAGTAATTTAAGCAATAAATCTCATAATCTGTCAGTTCCTCGTTTCCTCGTAGGCAAGCAAAACAAGTCATCTATATACACAATACCTCCAAATTTCAAGGTTAACTTGTCCTTCAGCTTCTCTGTCTTCCATTGCTTCAAAGGTCATCTATTGACCCACTGTGCTCCGTAAGTCACAAAGTATCAACTCATCTCACGAGGTCATCTGTCACAGTACACATACACAAATCTCTGTTGACACTAAGTACGCTAAAGCTGCAAAGTCCCAACTGTTTCTTCCAGCAATGCTGTATTGATACACAATATCATTTGTTTACACTGCATATTTTAAACACTCGCGGTCCCATCTGTTTTGTCGGAGTATCAACTGTCTTTTATCATTACAGTCCAAACTCATCTTTTTTATGTCACACTCCTTGGGTGGGACATAACACTTTACCAAGTCCCTATTCCAAGTCCTTTCTTTGTTAAAACCTGCAGCTTACATTTTTGCTGGTAACTTCCTGTCACATCGTCCACCTTCTCACATGGCTAGTTGACTCAGGACTTGGCCCAATGTGCCCTGTCTGGGCGCTCAGTCATTGGTCAAACCTCTTCCTACATGCCGGGCCCCTGTTCAGGCACTCCAGCCTTTTCTGCTCTGAGTACTGGACTGTGCAGGAACACATTGTTGCCGGTTCCCTGACCTCTGCTGGTTGAGCCTGCCATTTCTCTTCTCTCTACACTCATTATGTAACGTAGAAAATGATGTCTGTTTCTGTTTAGTTGAAGCTATTTTTGTCTCTGTCTGACCATAATGTCCATGTCTGTTCAGTTGTTGCAATCTTTGTGTGTAGCTGAGAGTAATATTCATTTGTGTTCACTTTTAGTTATCTTGGTATCTGTTTGATACTCTCAGTGAGAGTGATGTCCCTTTGTTCTTAGTTGTTCCGGAAGGATCTAATCAGTGCCATGAAGCTGGCGGACTCAGAACCTCTGCAGGAAGGATCATATTTTCTCATTTCTGACCCCTGGAGACAGGAGTGGGAGAAGGGTGTGCAGGTCCCAGTGAATATGTCGGACATCGTGCAAGCAGATATCAGGTAAGTCTTGTTAGGGCGTTGGATTGTCTAATCCTCACAATGGAATACATTGGGCAGCACTGGCCAAGTGAAGTTATTTTGGGCAGACATTTGACAGATGCAAGTACTTACAGTGATGGGCACAGGGCAGTATGTAATACAAGTGACCAATCATGTGATTATCCTAATTTTTTTTAAAGTCTGAAATGTCATAAGATTTCTAGCTGACATTTGTTGTTTGTGCATGCTTGCCTGGGGAACTTGGAGATGTACAGAATGTAATCTGTAACTGGTTGTTTTGCCTGTACAGGGAGATTCGTGAGAAGAGCAGACTTGGAGACTTCAAAATGTAAGGCAGCTTGTGCTTAAGGCTACTCTTAACATTTCCCCAAATCTACAAACAATAAAAAACTTGTATGACTGTTGGTTTGTAGAGGTATTGGCACAATCAGCCGCCTTTCATGTTCCAGTCATGGACAAAAGCTAAAGACCACCCAGTAAATGATTGATATTTCCGTACTGTTATGGAATCTTGCATCGTCTGGTATTTGAGGATATGATATTTCCATACTGTTATGGAATCTTGCATCATCTGGTATTTGAGGATATGATATTTCCGTGCTGTTATGGAATCTTGCATCATCTGGTGTTTGAGGATATGATATTTCCGTACTGTTATGGAATCTTGCATCATCTGGTGTTTGAGGGCACACTGAATGCAGTCATTCCAGTCTGTTGCGTCATCCTTACATTATAACCTGTGCAAACACAGAGTGTTGCTGTTTTCAGTGCCGTTTGGTTGTACCTCTGGATTTATGTTTGGAAGAAAATGGGCAAAAAACCAACTCTTTCTGCCATTCAAAGAGCTCAGGTAGTAACATGTGGAGAAGGATACACAGAACCTGATATTTCAGTTCAAATTAGCTGTAGCAAGACAGCGGTTCACAGTGCGATCATCAGGTACCAATCAGACGATCCTTTTTCTGACTGAAAGAGAAGTGGACGTCTCAGGAAGAGAACTACTAGAGATGACTGGGTAACAAATTCATTGTTTCACACTCTCCAACAGCTGCATGTTTTGCTTTTGAGAAGTGTTGATGTGAGCTGGAGGACTGTCTTGCAGATTGGTGGATGAGTTTGGACTATAATCACACAAACTTGCCTGAAAACCAAGAGTAACACCAGAATTGAAAAAAAAGCACCTGGAATTTGCTTGAAATTATGAACATTTGACTGAAGAGCAGTGGGGAAATGTGATGTTTTCTGATGAATCAACGTTTCAGCAGTTTGTAGTACGTTGAAATTATGTAAGAAGGCCTAAGGGAAGAGATGTGATTAAAAATGCACAATACAGACAATGAAACATCCACCAAGCCAGATGATTTGAGTTAATATCAAAGTCTGGAACTGCTTTTTCATGTTTCTTAGACCCTGGAATGACGATGAATGGTCAGAAGTACCTGGAGTTGCTGAAGGACAAACTGGTGATACACATGGACATACATTCTTGCATGATATTCATGCATGAAGACTCCCCATGCCACAGATTGAAAACTGTGCAGGAGTACTTTAAGAAGGTCAAAATGCTGGAATGGCCTGGAAATAGCCCGGACTTAAACCCTATTGAAAATTTGTGGGTCTGTATGAAAAACGAGGTTGCTGGCAAACAACCATCCATTGCCAGGATGCATGTTGAAGCTATTAAGAATTTTTGGATCCATGGCATCTCAAAAGGTTATCTAGAAGTCATCGTCAGCATGCCTCGATGCATTCAAGTGGTCATATAGGCAAAAGGTGAATGCGCAAAGTATTAAATAATGAAAAAATTAGGAAGACAAAGGATATTAAACAAAACTGACAGTGGGTATTGCATTATTTACTTTCTGTATAGTGTTTACATCATTTTTGTTGAAAAATGTTTGGGGGTCTTTTGGCCAGTACTGTAAATACCATTGTCAGTGACTGCAGCAGGAAAGGGAATAAGTTTTTCCTGATAGTTTCAACCATCATGATAGAAGTAACTGATGGTGCCTTTGCCTCTGTATCAACTCCTTGAATGTCATGGCTATTTACCTGTTTGCCCTTTGGATTTCACTTTAATCTTGTGGATTTCAGACCTGTTTTACGGTTCTAGAGTGACACAAAAAATATGACGGTATTTGAAACTGCCAACTTGAGTTTTTTTCTGAAGTTGTGAAACTTTAACTTGCTTTGCAGAGCAAAAACTATGCACTAAAGAAAAACGCATTTTGTCTGTATAAACGTTCTTCTGTGAACAACACCAGTGTGTCTTACACAAACAGTAATTCATCTTATAAGTACATTTCTCACATAACTCTTGCAGATCAATCCAGAATGAACTAGCATAATGAAACTGCCATTTCATATGGACACAAATCTACTCTTCCTTGTGACAATAGAAGCTTAATGGTGAACTGATAAGCTTTGTAAAAATAAATATTGGTAATATTCTGTGGATAAGCCTCAACCACTTTAGCTGACAGTCTCTTGAAATTTTATGAAATCTACTAAAAATCTGATTCAAGTTTAAATCCTTAAAAACAGTATTCCATTTTTTTACACCTGCCAGGACTTTGTCAATGCAATTCAAAAGTGGTTGTTTATTCTTCATTTCTTGTTTCCTTCTTTAATAACTTAACATATTCTGGAGCTTGCAAGTCATGACGAACCACCAGGTCCATTCCAACCTTAAATTTTTAACCCTTAAATGGCTGGATATAATGAAATACCCAAGTAAATATCATGCTTAAATTGAAGGGTGCATGGCTGCCAGAGGCTGTACTGCGCTCAACAGAAAAGTGATGATCATCGCCCGTCATGCTATAAGGGTTAACAGCTTCAATTACTCCACAACACTGTAGAAAATTGACAGTAAACTCTGAAAATTTCCTCTTGAACTCTTTTAATGTTAAGTACAGTAAAACGTCCCATATAAGACCTTCCCATATATGACTTCCTCTAGCATATGACTCAAAACTTTTTGACCAAGACTACAATATAAATGAGTTCCCATTTATGACTCCCTCCTTAACCCGACCACTGACCCACGAAAGTGCCCTGTTTTGCACTGTTATCCCCTGAGAAGCGCAGAAGAACTGTTTTAAATCTAGAAAAGAGAGATTGAAAGTGCCCCTAACAAAGAAACAGCAAAGGGAATTTGGCAATTTCATATTCTATATTTGAGCATTTGTTTCAGCCGATTCCCTGCGTTCAGTAACCGCAATGGCGGGTAGACACAGTTACGTTGCGTTCACACTTTCTAGCCTAGCAAAAGCCAAGTCAGCTGCAGGTGTCCAGTCTTTACAAAATGCATTGTACAGCTGTCAAAACATACCACCAAAACTCTTCAAAAACCCTTTAGTTCATTTTCAGGAGGTGCGGGGAGGTGGTTGTCCCCTCCGCCCCCAGCCAAAGGTGTTGCCTCTGGACCCGGCCATTTTCAACATTGGTCTTTTACCATGTCATGGTTGTGGGTGAAAGGGTCTTACAAACCCTTGCTGCAGCCCTTAATGTGAGGTAGCATTTGTGACTGACCTCTTATGCTGTGGCATATGCATTGTCAAAGTAAAAGAGACTACATCCAGTAGACTTTGTGAGATTCTTGAAACCTGCCTCATGCTACAGTGACATGTTCCTTTGTTCCGGCAGTCCTCACAAGCTGTTGCATGAACGAGCTGACAGTCAGTACAAGAAGGGGCTGCATGAACTCACTGGCATGACGCAACTGGCGGAACTTCTGGTGCGCTATGACTTGGATGACCTTGATGTCTGCTGGCTTGAAGAAGTCAATTTCACTCGCCGGGAACTTGGTTTGTATCACTGCGTGCAAGGTGTTCCATCATAGATGGCTTGTGTAACATCTGTGTTGGCAGCTCTTTGGTGTAGGTGCTGGAAATCTGAAATAGCTTTTCTCAGAATGAAGAGAGGGCCATGCATAATGTATTTGTGATAATGTGCATCAGTGCACACACTGTATTCCCTATGGTCCCTTTTAGGGAGCTACAGCAGAATATTTTTGTGAGGCAAATCCATTCCCCCCCCCCCAGAAAAAAACTGTTGAGCTTGTGATCAATGGATGGTTAATTGAAACAGACACTATATAAGTATTCCATTATGTGCAGGTCTTCCACAGATAAATGAATGGAACATGGAGCGTGTTATGGAAGAGCTAGAAAATCAGGTAATAGTGTTGACTACAGCATTTTTTTCTCTGAGAGCTTACATCAGGTAATGGTGTTCTGATGCATATTTGTCTGACAACCATGGATAATGCTGTTGTCTGCTGTACATTTGACAATTACCAGGTGATGGTGTTTTGGCAGCATAGTTGTCTGACAACTATCAGGTGATGGTGTTACTGCAGCATGTTTGAGAAGCATGTGCTGTTTAACTCACTGAGTACCATTTGCACACATTTGAGTAATGGTTTTGTCCAAGTTGCAGGCCACAGGCTTACTTTAACGCGACCACTTTTGGGAATTCCCAGTTCTCGCAATACACTTTGTAATGTGAGGAAACTGTGGTTATCTTGTAACTCAGGCATGACCTTTTATGAGGGTTGTTTCCCTTTGACCGTGAATTGAGGTTTTTGGTTTGTTTGGAAAAACATTTGGGTTTTCGCGTGTACCCTCTGCTGACCGAAATGGTGTACATGACAGTACGTAAGGCGGGTTTTGTGCACAATGGATTTCAGTTGCCTCATTGCTGGTGGATTTTAGCTAACTTTGAGAAGATGGCAAAGATTAACTCTTTGGCCCCTATACCGCCGGTTAACCGGCGGCGGCGTAAATGAGCTTAGAGGACGCGGTGTCGACAAACTTACGACGAATTCAAAACTTTGCAGCGACGCATTTAACGGTGTAAGGGAGGTAAACCTTATATTATTGTGAAGCTCTTTCGTCGGTTGTTTCCCCTGCACTGTCTAAATGAGTTTCGGAAACAGTTTCGGCTTGCCAAACAAGGTTTAGTGTAGTGACCCTTCAGGTCTACTTCCGTCGTTCACACTGGATCTACGGGTTTAATTTGTTGTGTGTTGTTTTGTGTGTAAAAAGTGACTGTATTTGGGACCAAATAGTAAGTAGTATTTAATATTTTCAACTAAAAAGTATTGTTTCCATTGTGTTGCCGAAGAATAGATCTTTCTAAATATGTAAAATATATTGCTGTGAGTGTGGTAGTTTTTAAGCGGTAATTTTTTTTAAACGTTAAATCTATGCGGCCTCTATGCGGCCTCTGAGGTTGCTAGCCCTGCGGGTCCCTACGGGGCCAAAGAGTTAAGGTAATAAAGATCTTGTTCAGCATTTGTTTACATTTAGAATTCATTTTGTTTCTTGTCTGTAGCACTTATGGTTATTTCTAAAACATTTACCACAATGAACAACCAGAGACAGTTCAAGATGGCTAGCATGGAATGTGTTAACTTCATAATGACAAGCTTAATTGCATCAGCATTTCCAGAGCTTTTTGGTCAAATAAATTCTTCCCAAGTGAAGATAACTTTGAGTTAAAAGGTTGCTGTCAAATTTCTGAGATCAACTTGGGTTTGGGTTTGGTATTAGGCAACATACTCTGGCAAGATAAGATTTAGACTTTGGGGGTTGAAGTGGGCATGCCATGTTTCTTTGCATCCAGTCATTACTGTCATTCTCTGTGAGTCTTTCTCTCTCTCTCACACACACACACGTGTACACCCAAACACACGTATGCATCCAGTCATTACTGTCATTGTGAGTCTCTGTCTCTCTCTCATGCACGCACACACACGCACATGGATGCATGCATGTGCACACCCTAACTCTTGAATGGCCACAGAGTTTTAGCCTAGAGTGCATCATTTGTCCGGTAAAGATGGGTCCTGTTGATAGTAGAGGATCCAGTATATGCAAGAAGCACTCAAGCCCTAGTTTTAGAGCTATTACAGGCATGCAGTTTATGACAGTGGTATTCATCACTTGGCAAGATGCGAGCAGTGTACCAAAACTGTTTTTGTCACTTATACGTCAAACACTCATTGAACACTATGCCATAACAGTAAATTACAGGGTTAGATGTATGGTGAATATTTGTCATCATTCCAATTAAAATGCAGCCTGCAGTAAATGGTAATGTTAATGCTAACAGTTTAGGTAGGGAGCAGTGCTGCAGACTGCCTGCCAAAGATTGTGTTTAACACTGGAGCAAACTAAAACTGAACTAGATTCTGCCTGCATGTTACAGTGCCACGAGAGGATGACAGCTGTCATGAAAACAGAGGAGGGTCTTGGAATAGAATATGATGAAGATGTTGTGTGTGATGTCTGTCGCTCGGTAAGTTGAGCAACTTATAAAAAATCTTTAATCTCCTGAGGTTTTTTGGTGTGAACCCACTGGCCCCCCTTCTCTCCCCCCACCCCCCAACCAAAAAACCCAACAAAAACCATGCTGAATATTCTGTTGCCAGTCTGTATTTGTGCGCACTAACATGGCCTGGTGGCAAATGTTCAGCACAATAGAAGTATATGCTACAAGGCTGGTAGTTTTAATGACTGTTACTTTTATGTTAGCTTTGTGAGTGCTGGTGGCTGTTGGACATAAGGCGAAATAGTGAGGACCCAGGTATTGCAGTTAAACCTCCCAAGAAGCCCCCCCCCCCGTCCCTTTTGTGACTTCATCCAGCAAAGAACCCCAAAGTTTGTGGATGGAAATTGGTGTTTATACAAGTGACATCCAGTTTATGACTCTACCCCTCAACTGATGGAAGTGACCGATTTTGTGCAGTATGTGATTTTGCTGAGTCAAGGGGAAATGTTAGGAGACTTCTTTTGTACAAAGATTTTCACTGAGAAAAATGTCTAGAAGCAAAAAGTGTTTTAAATCTTGAACAACAGAAGAGAGACTGAAAGTGGTTCTGCTGTATGTGTGCCTGAGTGAATGTATGTGTGTGAGGGGAAGAGAGGGTGTGTGTATGTGTGTGTTGACCAGAGTGATGAATGGTGTTTGTAATGGAAATGCTAGTTTCAGATTGACCACGGTCAAAAATGCACTGACTAGAAATTCGAGCAAAGCCACTCAGGGCCAGAATAAAAACTATATGTATGAAAATCCATGCCAGAACATCTGTATCTTCCTTTTAAAGCATAAACTGTAAGGCAGAAGTGCAAGAGATTACTACTTGTTTTTGGTGAGCAGTAGCTTGGGAGTTAAAAAACAAAAGGACTGTGTGTTTGTACTGCAAGTGGTTTGCACTAATTAAGCCGGCTGGTTTGTCTGACTAGTGATCATGCCAGTGACTTACGGTGCATACATTAAAGATGATAAAGCAGATTTTAGCAATTCCATTTTTGGTCTTTGTTCCTGCTTACAACCAACAAATGAGCTTTTGTCATAACTGAAAACCTTTTATTGTGGTGATTTTAGTGATAAAACCTAATTCGGCATTTTTGTTTCTTTGCAGCCTGAGAGTGAAGATACAAATGAAATGGTGTTTTGTGATGGATGTGACATATGTATTCATCAGGTATGGTTATAATATTTTAAATTCTCTCTTTAATCTTTGAGGAAAACATGTTACTGTGTCTGAAGCAGATATAGGGTGCAGAACATGAGAGCAAATTTTAACTAACCGTACAGAGGGAGGTGTTAATCAGTGGGCAGAGGATAGGTACTGTGAGTGAGAGTCCAAGAAAAAGTGTGAATAAGTGAACTGCACTAATTAAGCCGGCTGTGGGGTCTCACAAGTGGCCCTTCTAGTGGTATACGGTGCACACATCAAAGATGAGTAAGGAGTGTCAACAGCTTTAGTTTTTTTCTGGTGCTGTGTGCCTCTCACCGACAGAATATCATGTAGAGTACTTGCTGTGCAGCAGTGGATAGAGTCAAATCTTAGCATCATGCCAATATGTATGGTTATGCTTAATGAAGTGGAGGTTGGGGTATGTTGGCAGACAGCAAATTTGCTATAAGCAAGTGAAAGGAGTAAAGCAGTGTCTTTGTTCATAATGTTTAATATTTTAATATTCTCCAATTTGCAGGCTTGCTATGGCATTCAGTCCATTCCAGAAGGAAGCTGGCTGTGCCGCACATGTGCTCTGGGAATCAAACCTCGTTGTATCTTGTGTCCCCAGACTGGTGGAGCAATGAAAAGCACAAGGTATAAACCTATTTTGTGCCCATACATCTTTATTCCAGCAGATGGAAAATTGACACTGGTCAATACAAGACAATGCAGCACATGATACTCATAATGTGAATGTACAAAGCATATGTGGCTTTAGTAGAGAATTTTCTGTTCATTTATGCACACTGTAGGGTGCCATCCTGCCATCACGTCCTACATAGTACACACACTTTGGTGTTCATCAAGGACCCACTCGCAGTAAGCATTGAATATAGTGAGGTCTTTCATAGCTACTTTCACAACCATGATATGCCAAAGCACTGTTTCGTTGACCAGGAGTGGAACAAAATGGGCTCATGTGAGCTGTGCCTTGTGGATCCCAGAAGTCAGCATTGGCATCCCAGAAAAGATGGAACCTATCACCAAAATCTCCAATATACCAGTAAGTCTTGAGTCTTAAATAGTAAACTTCGTCACTAAGATTCAGCAATTGGTGTTGGGCTTGGATCAGATCTCCAGCATGTGAATATGGCATTTGTTTCCAAGGACTGGCTGCTTTCCAGCCAGATTTGGTGACGGCTAAAAATTGTTAAATATTGTTCCTCACAAAGTTCTCCATTGTTGTGGCAGCTTAACTCAAGGATGACATAGGTTTCAGACTGTTACTACCACTGCAATCGCAGAGGGGGACACAGATTTCGGCATGTTTGAAATAAACGCTGTAGTAATCTACTTTACATATTTCGAAAGATCGATTTTTGAACATCAAAGGTGTAGATATAAGTATAGAAATGATCCTAGATCTACAGTCTCCTATATGACAGCGGAAGTGAAAGAATGAACATAACGCTTAAATGGTTATGTGTGTGGAGGAGAATGGGTGTGTTGTTTCATGTAGCTTGGCGCAGTTCCTTTTTGTTAACTTAGGTTTATTTCCAAGCAGCAGTCGTGTGTTACTTTTTATGATTGTGTTTCTTAGCATTTAACACACTGGAATTGGGGTGGGCAGTATGCTCTGTTAGAAGTTTGCTACTGTTCGTAGGGTAGCGTCAGGGGGGTCACTTGTTTTTTTTTTGTTGGTTTTTTTTATACAAATTTTTATGCCAAAAGAGATTTGTGGACAAGGGAAGCAATTGGCTTTTCCGATAGAATAATTTGTCTATCAAGTTTCCTCCCTTAGACCGTAAAGTAGACCACATTTTCAAATCTGTACCGCCAGTTTCGTGCCAACTGTTTAGTCATGAGACAAAGGCCAGCTGCCATGGTAGACTTCGGCGTTTCTCTGCCAGACAAGTGCTGGATTACAACTGTTTCTTTGTGTGCTTGTTGATGTCTTGCATCCTGGATAAACTCCTGGCATTTATGGATAATTTCCACTTGTATTATGGATTACAAGTGCTGCAAACGGCTGTAATAGGCGAGTGTTTCGTGTCAGTGGTTCTCTGAGTACACTGAGTGGAACTATTTCAAGACTATGTTTACATCACTTTGGTTACGTAATTCAACACAGTCTTCCACAAACGGACAAATTTTGGGTAGGAATAATCTTATTTTACTTAAATTTATCTTTCTAACAACGTTTAAATGATACTTTTAATTTTAATAGTATTTTTTTTTACAATTTTCGAAAATCAGTAAAAATTGCCCCAACCGCTGCGATTTCAGCAATGTCGCGCATTGTAGGACGCACGATTCTGTTGTGTTAATAGCGGTTGTGCGTGGTGTGCTGAATTTGAGTTTGTTGGTTGAATGTTTTGGACAGCCAGCGAGAAGGGAATTACAATAATCTAGATAGGAAAGAAAAAGGCATCGACAGAAGCTTTAGAAATTTTGATATATGCTAATGGCTGGTGGTCTAGGCAGAACAGTGGATGTACATGATATGACTGTCCATGGACAAATCATCTGACAAGATATACCCAAGGTTCTACTCATAGAAGAAGTAAATTGAATGTCTGAAATACAAGGTGTAAGGAGATTTATGGTCACCAGTGCCTCTGTCTTTTCATCATTTGACTTAGTTTACTTTGAGTAAACTGGAGTGGTTGATGGTGGCCAGTTTGCTAAGCAGCAGGGACAAAGTTTTGAAAGTACATAATGAACAGAACTGGTCCAAGGACTGATCTGTGGAGAACATTGAAAGTTACATCAGTAAGTTCTGATGTAAGCCTTCAGCGACAACACCCTGAGTATGTTCTACAAGAAATTACTGAAAGCCTGGCAAGGACAGAGGCAGAAATACACAGGTGATTCTGAAGTCTTTCTGGGAGTAAGGATCCACCTTATCAAAGGCAACACATAAATTAGTAAAGTAAGAATAGATATGTCCCCACTGTCAAAGGCTGATAATTCATATGTAACTTTGATAAAAGCAGCTTCAGTGCTTTGAAAAGGTATATATGCAAACTGGTTGAGACTGAGGAGATGGGTATTCAAGTAGCTGAACAGCTATTTAGGTTTTATTTTTTCAGAGATTTTTAGACGAGAATGGCATCTTGGAAAAGGCGTTTTAGTTCTTTAGATTGACTAGACTTGGCTTTTTTGAGCAGTGGTATAAGCCCCTTAGCCCCAGACTGCCTGCTAGCACCACCTGGTCCAAAATGCTAGAGTAACCGATGCTGCCTGCAGAACATGCTGTGACTGAGAGTGGCGGCTGTGGTTATAACCATGATTCTTGCAGGAAGTCTTGCATTATTCTCACCGATGTGTCTTTTTCGTCTGCATTTTACCATGTTTCTCTCAGTGGGTTTTGAAATATAAGACTGCAGAGAAATTTGTAGATATGGTTGGAGAGTTGGTCGATAAGTGAGAGGTTTTTGAAGGTTTTAAAAGTATTTCTGACGAAGATTTAGTAAAGATCAACTGCACTGTGGAGGAGGATAGTTAAATCGATCCTGAGTTTGAATCGTTGATGGAACATTATGATGAAAGGTAAGAAGACAACAGTGATGTCCTCAGAAATGGTGATATCTTTTTCATGAACATTAAATGATGGAGCAGCATGCTTTAGGTTTTTTCTGTTGAAGATTTGAAGGAATTTGAGGGTGTTGTGCATGGAACTGAACGTGGACAACCATTTGCTTTCTAAAGTTATAACTTGCAAAGTAAACAAAGGAGAGATTACTTCTTTTTTTTTGATAGTGGATAGTTTGTTGGAGTTATTTTTTTAAACCCAGAAATAATCCTAGATTTGTACAAGTTGCTTGCACTAATTAAGCCGGCTGGAGGGTCTGACCAGTGATCTTGCCAGTGACTTACGGTGCATACATCAAAGGTGATAAAGAAGATTTCAGCAATTCCATTCTTTGGTCTTTGTTCCTGCTTATCACCAACAGTACATTGAAGAGTCAGTTGATCAATAAGAGGATGTTAAAAGATCTACCAAAGATTTAGTAAAGATTGATCGCACTGTACAGGTGGATAATGATATTGATCTTGACTTTAAATCATGGATGGAAACTTACAATGCAAGTTAAGACAATGATGGTTATGTCCTCAGAAGTGCTGGTGGCTTTTTTCATGGGCATAGTGATGATGGAGCATTGAGCTTTGTGTTCATTCTGTTGAAGATTTAAAGGAATGTGAGGGTGTTGTTCATGGAACTGAGCTTGTGGATTGCTCCACCTATTTTCTTTATTTGCCAGACTTCTCTATTCACACGGCAGTTTCTTATCCCTGTCAGGGCATTTTTGTTCCTCTTTGTGGATCTGGTGCTGAAAAGAATGGGCACCAGGAGAAAAAGATGGGGAGTAGAGACTAAGTATGGATTGTGTTGTGATGTTACTCTGTCATGTGTCTAGGGTATTGCCTTCCTGTGCTTTCACTAGCCTGCTCGTTAACTAGAGCTACAACATAACTATGCGTCAAGAAGGGGGAAACTAACAATAAGATCGCTGCCTAATTTTGAGTTGATCTAAACATTCCAGCTCAAGCCCCCACCCACTTGTCACAGGCACAGCTTAATAAAAGAGGGCAGCGATTAAATGCTACTCTATTTATTTCACAGTTACAACATAGGATGTTCCACTACACAATGACTAATGCTCCACTATACATCTACCGACACATGTAGATCAACCACTTGCACTGTCATATATTCATCACATCGACATGATACACGTTATTTACACCATTATAGATCAACTACCGTACTGATAATTCACATTGGTGAACAGAAGGGAAAACTGTACCCTTTTCCGAAGACGATTTGTCTGTTTTTGGTACAACGTTCTAAAACTGACTCTCGACCAAATGACGTCATGCCGACATCTTTACGTTCAATAAGATCAGCCGACGATCACAGTGGAAAACCTTAAGTTTTCTACACGTAACTAGTCCCGTTTGGACAACTGACAAATCAAACTTTTGATGTATCTTCCTGACCAGCTTTACTACTAACGTTCAAGACTGTTTGTCCAACAACTATCTTCGAGTTACGATTGTGTCCTACTTCCCTACACGGTACATGCACTCCCTTATTCACGATGCTGGACAGGAATACCGCAGACGCCACGTCTCTCAGCTCCAAAATCCCAGCAATGGAACGAGTCCTGAGTTCCTTCCTGACTGACAAAGAGTCGCCCCAGTGTTGCCCCTTAGCTTCCTTCTAACGGGTCAGCAGTAGCAGCTGGCTCTCTATGTCCACGTCGCAGATAACGGTCATACTCTTCTGTAGGTTGGGTATATTCAGCGATTAGTACTTAAAGGTCAGTTGCCTTTATAGCCCTGGATGCGAGCTTACCAGAAAACGCAAATGGGCTGTCTACCCGTTCGGGGGGTGGGGGGGGGGTAGTTGCAGTTGGAAGGGTTGTTTAACTCCCACCTCCCGCCTGGCCACTTGTTGAGGGTGATGGGGTCAGCTGGGGAGTTCACCCTCACCTCTTGCCCGACCACCTCCCTTGCTCTTCTGCGTGCTCTCGCGATTGGCTAGGGTGATGAGCCGCAAAATCATATCAGATTGGTCTTATTCAAGGTAGATCTCAGCAAAGGGCTTACTTTTGCCAAGTTTGGCCTGTGCGTCATTAACAGTAAAGTGACTGCTCCAGTTAGATTTTTTATGGTTTTGTTGGTTGTGCCTGTGTTCTTTGTCAACTGACCAAAAGTCCGAAGTTAAAATTTTTCCTACAGTTCTGGTCTATCCATTGTTTTATGAGTGTTTCACAAGGGAAGGAATTCATTTTTGCACATAACAAAAGCAAACATGCAAGCAACATGTTTTTTCTTAGTTAAATTGATTTTATACAAATTACAGTGTGACCAAATAGAATTATTTCACTTGACATGGGATTTCCAGCAAGACTGGCTGGACATTATCTGGGGCTAAGGGGGTTAATAACGGCTGACAAAAAAAAAAAAAAGCAAAGGAAGTGGCTGAGGAAAGACTTTGATGATGAGCGTGATGGTGGGTGGAAGGAAGTCAAGACAGTTGACAAGCAGAGTGGTAGGGAGGCGATCCAGCAGACGAGGTGGGCTTACATCTGAACACTTTGGGCCCGTGTTGGACCGTATACTCCAACGGTCGTGCACTAATTAAGCCGGCTGGAGGGTCTGACCAGTGATCTTGCCAGTGACTTACGGTGCATACATCAAAGGTGATAAAGAAGATTTCAGCAATTCCATTCTTTGGTCTGTGTTCCTGCTTATCACCAACAGTACATTGGATATAAAGTTGATTGAAATAGTTGATCTGAGATATTATTTTGAAGGAAGGAAGCCTGTCTCCCAAAATGCAGTATAGCTGCTTGCACTCTGTTTTCACTTTTCAGGAAGGGTTTAAAAAATGCACACAACTGGGAATTGAACTGGTTAGGTTCAAAACAATGGCCCTGGCTCTTGCTATTATGCTATGCAGACTTGTATCACGGTAAAATTTCAGGTAGCTGACATTGTAGAATATAAGCATAAGTCCACTCTAACAATGCATGGAACGCCAAAGAAATGTTTGTATTTGTCTATTAATATATAGAAGACATTCTAAAAAAAGAAAGTACAGTGTGGCACCCATAATAGACTAATGCCATATCTTTCCAAGTTGTGTGCTGATAATGGTGATATTAATGAGAATAGCATTTCACACTTTGGTTCAAACTCAGCTGTCACTTGCAAAACTTTAATAGAAAATTATGCTGGAGAAATATGTCAGAATCTGCATTTCCACAAGAAAGATTTGGTGCCAATATTGAAAATTTAAGGCTTGCGTATTACTAGATAAGTAGGTTACCATGCAACTTTTCGCTTTGCAATATTTTCCTAGACTGTCAGCCACAAATAAAGTGTATTAAAATACAAAGCAAGCCCCCCCAAACACATTTGCAAAAATGTTATCGTGCATGGCAGATAGCAAAACAGAAAAAAAACCAGTTGTTTGCAAAATGCTTAATCATTAATAAAATTTTTCTTTGCATTATTTCATTTCATTATGGCCAGTGTGAGTTTTACTTTAAGTGAAGCAGCTGTCTGCCTCTGTGTAGTCCAGACATAGTCATGGCCATAGTCCTGAGCAATGCAAAATACAAAAGCTGCTTTGCTAGTTCAGGACTGGCTATACCTGACTAGTGTGTTTAGTCAGGTCTGAGAGGCAACTAATTGTGCCCCAGCACTGCAGGTGGGCCCTGGAGGCTAAAATATGCACACCCAGCCCTGTGCACGGTGGATGTAACTTGCTGTTTTGTGGCGGAATAAATCTGTTTAAAAAAATTCTGACATGGCATCTCTGTTGCTAGCTTTTGTCAGTTCCACGGCAGCATCTGTACCAGGATTCAGGCTGACTGATAACCTGGCGATGAATGACTGCGGTGTACTTATCAAGCACAGCTTGTAATGTAGTGTCTAGCTGTTCCATTTAAGGACAATAAGCTGTGATTGCACAAAATATGATGATGACTGAGAAGAAGTGTTCAAATCGTGCCATCTTTGGTTTTGGGCCAAAATTCTGGTTTTTTTTAAAAAAGAAAATATTAAATTTAAAGAAGACATGCCCTTGAATCAGGAATTGCAGAAGCAGTGCTGTCTAGCTAATGCCAGTAAATCTGTATAGAAAATGTGTTATGGTCAGGTATCTCTTATACAATCATTCACTGGTTTAAATTATGAGTGCATGGATGTGCATCTTTGACGTCACAATCTCATGGGTCATGGAAGAGTCATGTAAAGGTTACGGAAATTTGGAGTGAAGAACCTGTGTGGACCCTGAAATATTTGTGTGATGCAAGAAAATAAATATCTACCTCTCTTGGCTATGAGACAGCCGCTTATAATTTTTACTCGCATCGGTGCTTTTTAAAAAATAGACCAGTCAGATAAATGGAAATCTTGCATGTGGATATTAGAGAAGTACATCTTATTATGTAAAGGATGTTGCAAGATCTGTGGCTTGGAAGGCTAACTCTTTGCACATTATTTTGTCTGTATAGCCAAGCAGATGGGCTTTGTGCTGCAACCTGTGTAAGGAAAGAGTTGGTGCATGCATCCAGTGTTCTGTGAAGACCTGCAAGACAGCCTTTCATGTGACCTGTGGCTTCCAGAATGGCCTGGAAATGAAGACGGTGTTGGATGAGACAGATGAAGCTGATGGTGTTAAACTCAAGGTAGGGTGCACAAGCTTGTTGTGTTGGCAGAAAGAGTGTTGGTTGCATCTCAGCGTATATACCATTGTTATTTTTCCTGATTGTTGAAGTCGTGGAAGTCGCTGGATAAATAACAGATGTAACATTACATGTGTGTAGGGTGAGGAAATTCCCGTGTACTCAGTTTCTAATGATCAGGGAGTTGGACAGAGGTTGATCTGAAGGAGCACTGCTTGTCTCTGGGACTGTTCTCACACCAACTTGCAGGTTCCTGAAAGACAGATGAGCGGATAGTCTTAGAGGGACAAGGTCATGGACTCGCATATTTGTTTGATTCCTTAACGCATGACTAGGCATTACCTAGAATGACTGGCATTAGGCCAGGTAACGGACAGTGAGGTACTGAAGTGCAAGTTGCTGATTTTATGAGTGGGTGGGGGAAGATATTAATCCACATCTCTGGGTCTCTGGAAATATGATATTTTCCCAACTTCTGTATAGACTTTGATAAAATTAAAGTGTTAAAAGTAAGTCGAAAATTGAAATAGATTAGAGCTCTAAAATATTAGGATGCATATTTGCAAGGGATTTTTATCTTTTGTCTGTGTCTGTGGTGTCCTGAAGAAGAGGCTATGCCCCAAAACGTCGACTTTTTGTCTAATTCCCGCTTGGCTGAGTTCTTTTTTTGTTGCACCTAGAGAATATCTTTGCTAAAAGAAGTCTGCCAACCTTTTTCCATTCGACAAGGGAATGTCGTATGCTGCGCAAAACTGGTCACTTTCGTCGGTTGGTGATTGGGTTGAGGAGAGGGTTGTAAATGGGAGGTCATTTATATAGTAAGTGGTCTCAGTCAGAAATTTTTGGGTCGTATTGTGGATGAAGTCATATATGGGAAGATCTTATATCAAAGGTTTTACTGTATAATATGGATGATTGATGAAACTAAGTGTTAAAAGAGAAATGTCTGTTTATCTGATTCTGGAAGGATCAAATACCTGTTAATATTTTTTCATTTCATGTATTGGGACATGTTTTGCTGTCTTATTTTTGTTTTGCCATGATTCAGCTACAAGTGGTTGCAAGTAAAATCTGGCTGTTGCATGCTGATATCCACCTAGTTTGTGATGGAAGGTTAAACAACAACAACAACAACAACAAAAAAAAACCTCACCAATGTTTAACATTCTGTTAGTCTTAGTTTAAATTCATGATATCTATAGTGAGTTGACAGGTGCAAAACCTTTCTGAATCTTGTGGTGTTCCTAGATCAAGTGGATATAAACAGAGACATGCAGCCGTTTCAAATTTGTGCACAGAATCATACGTTTTCAGGCTTACTGTGCAAAGCACACGAAGAAGCGTGAGCGAGGCCAATCTGAGTCGGATGCAGACTCTCCACGAAAGGAGGGGCCACCAACCCCCAAGAAAGAGCTTACACAACAGGAGAAGGCTAGCTTGCGTGCCAAGAAGTGAGCTGCTTGGTGTTTGTTGTTACCAGGAGTCAGCAGGCTCCCTGTTCATAATCAATCTTGTCCTTTTAAGATACCATTTAGAGTTAATTATCAGGCATGCCAGAGTTCTGTTGAATGGATTTCTGTTTTTTTTCCATCATCAAAACAGTCAATTTAGTGAATTGCCTAAAGTGAAGAAGAAAACTGGGGGGGGGGGGGGG
>SMGT01003977.1:183264-207525 GCA_004794575.1 Lanistes nyassanus
TGGGGGGGGGGGGGGGGGGGTAGGGTGAGGTTGTCTGAAACTTGAGCACTGGAGCAGGCTTCACTTATTGTTCAGTAGGGTAGATGAATTAGCAAAAAGATTTCCCTTGAATGCGCACAAATTTTTGTTTTCCTTGGAGTTCGGTTCGCTGCAGTTTGTGTCGCTTATTTCATAATATTAACTATCGATTCAGAGTAAAAGATCAGCCGACCTTGATTTGTAAGGTTATTGCAGGAAACATCCACCTTTGAACGCAGCACTTATTAACTAGCAGTATTAGTAAGAAGATTTAGCAAGTGGCAACAACTGAAAGTGATGCTAAAATCGTAAGTCATGTGGAGAACATTTTAAGAAATTCGTAAATTTTGAGCATTTTGTGAAAAACGCCTTTGAGTATTACAATTCTACGAAGCCTAGAAGAATTGGTCAGTAATGATGACAAATTCTAGCTAGTCTGTAGTCTCACATAGGCACTGCGTCTGCCTTGCACTATTCCCCCTCGCCCCTCCGAAACTTCTGTCATGCCTGATTATGTTATGCCTATATTAATACACCCAGCATTGCGACAGGCAGCTATGTGCTAACCCGTTAAACGTGTTGTCATAAATGTAAAATTTTCTGTATTATGATTTGCTGTGTGTTAATTTGTTGATCTAGAACAGCATTATTTAAATTTGCTAGTGACTGACCACATTGTTGTCACGGTGGGCAGACTGAAACAGCTGGAAGAAGAGTTTTACAAAGTTGTAGATGTTGTGGAAGTGGCCCACAAGCTTCAGCTGGATGAAGAGATAGTGGACCTTATCTATGTTTACTGGAAACTGAAACGCAAGGTAGGCAGAGTCTTAGTAATTTGTTAGCAGTGTTTTGAAGTGTGTATGGGAGGCTGCATGTGCAGCATTTGGTCAGGGTAACTGTAATAGGAATTTTATGAGAGAGGGTGGCATGATTATTTTCCCATCTAGTTGATGTGAAATATGTACAGATAGCATTGGTCTGTTATATTTTATGTGTTGCTGAAAAGGAGAACTCACGGGAAAGCTTCACGCTGTGAGTTTAATCTCAAGTCTTTGTTGATGTCACCTGGTGAGTTATTCTGTCTAGGGTAATTGGGACAGACCACTTCTGACGCCTAGGACAGAGGAAGCTGAGATACTGGAGAAACAGCAAGAGGACAGTCTTGTGGCTCGCATGAAAATGTTCGTCCATCTTCGGCAGGATTTGGAGCGGGTTGGTGCTTCCTCTGGCTTTGTGTCCTGCGGATGTCACTTGCATTTCTAGTTTGTTCGAGATAGCTTTAAAGGAAAACTTAACCTTAGAAGTAACCTTTCTTGAATTGAGGAATATTGATGTTGTGAGTCTTTTAACCCTAAATTTCAAGCTACAAAAGAACTGTTCACTTACAACCCAGCTTTTAATGCCGTTCATTGGCCTTACATGGAAGCAGCCATGTTGCCTTGATGAGTGACGTCAGTAACCCGGGCAGGGAGAAAGCTACTGCAGCCCGCAGCCGATAGCGCTCAAAGCAGCATCGTCACAGCTATCGGGAAGACGCTTTTGTTAGTAACATCGCGAACATTCGCAAGATTATTTCCGTTATGGATCTGGGAGTTGTAGCTTACACTTATGACCCAGAACATACGGAGGAAGAACTACAAAACACGGAAAGTACCGATACTGAGCAAGACGACGAGTGCTGTTGTGGCTAGTATATTTACATAGGTGTCCTTTGTTGTGTGTACGGGTGTGTCCATGCACACATGCATGCATATACATGCATTTGTTTTCAAGTGCTTTGTATTGCTATACAGGCCTTTTAGGCGATACATATGGCATATTTTAAGAAATCAACCATATTTTATGCATTATTTATATATACCTATTTAAGTATTTTTTATATTTGCTTATATAAAATAAATAACACTTCATACAAATTATATCATGATTAAAAAACCGTAATATTTTATATCATTACCATTAGTTGTTTAGCAGTAAAAATGTGATTTTTTTTTAATATTTTACCAGCGCTGTCTGTCTTTTCACTCTCAACTATAATCGTATGTTCGCACTCTCAGGCTCAGCTTCCGTCCGGTCTTGCCTTACTGCAATGCCTTTTTCATTGGCACACTTTGTATTGATAATTGTCAGAATGGGTCCTTTCTTTAACTTTTTCTTAAAAGTCTTGAAGCCAAGCGAAGCAGCCACATCATTTTCGTGGGTGCCTTCAAAGCACTCCCTGGTAAAATGGTCCTCGCACATGAGGTGTGATTTGTGCCATTTATACTCTTTCGCACGACGAGCCAACTTGGCATTCTTTAAATTTTCAAGCCAATTTTTACATAGTGCATACAAATCTTTTATTTTGCTGGATTCGGAATCCCAAAAAAAGCTCTTGTGGCTTCCGTCTACATCAAACGATTTGCACTGTTCGTTGAAACAGCGAACGCTTTGCACTGTGGCGTGTTGAATGCTTCTGGGGAACTGACGTCACCAGACCAGACGACAGCAGCGATATTTTGCTTTCATTCGCGAAAGAGTACCACAACATGGCGACGTCCATGTGCCATTATTTACCGAAATTTAAACGTGGATTGTATGGAAATAGTACCGATACAGCTTGAAATTTGTGGCTGACAAGACTCACAATATCAATATCTATGAATTCATCTCAAGTTGCGTCTAGGGTTAAGTTTTCCTTTAATATGGTTCCTGCACCAACAGGGCCCTCTGTGCTTGTGTGAGGAGCTGTATGCACAGTACTCATGATGTGACATTACTCTTTTGCAGGTTTCTCTTGAAACTTTATTTTCTCTTCTAAAAAAGTACAAGTGTGTGTTATTCCTTTGGGTAACAGAAAATATGGAAAAGATGGATTTACAATCTGTCGGCCCTCTGCCTTTAACCTTTAGGTGGCATTGAAGGGTCAAAGCAGCAGATATTCCACAGAGTAGGAAAGACCTTTGTTCTAAGAACACATACACACTTCATTATCTTTATATATAAGTGTTGTGCATATAGTTATGCATAAAGACTAGTGAAAGGAAAACAAGCACTGTGTGGTTCACCTCTTTCGTTTAAAGACGCATTGCGTTACATACAAAAGAGAGTCAGGCGGCAAGGGCAGAAGTTCATTCACCTCCAAAAGGTCAAGAGTCGCATGCATAATTCTCCAAAAGACCCCATACATGAAATAAATTGATCCTGCACACCAATAAGTTCTGTTGATAATTGCAAATTAAATTCAAGATCAACAAATAAGCCTAAATTATTAACAACATGCAGTTAATGTTGTTAAATGGAGTTCATATGCATTGTGACTTCGGCCAAGTTAAACCTTGTTGTGAACACATTCCTCTTCTTGACCAGCTTCATGCTCTGAGAACTGTGTGTGTGTGTGTGTGGGTGGATGTGCACATGCATGACAACACTGTAGTGATTTTAATTCTCTTCGATCTGTTCTTGAGTATTTTTGATATGCGTGAAGTCTTTTTATTATTTTTTTAATCAGGTACGTAACCTCTGCTACATGATTGGAAAGAGGGAGAAGATGAAACGGCAGTTCTTCAGATACAAAGAATATGTGTTTGCGGGGATGGTTCGCGTTCTGCTCGACAAGCATCTGCACCTTTCTGACAGTGATGTTGAGAGCATCATCGATAACTATCACTTGGACTCTGTGTATGATGACTACGGGCACTCCTTCCCGCAGGCTGTGGACTGCCAGATGATGGCAGAGATGGGCGAGGGGGAGGACAGCATGAAGTCTCCCTGCAAACAGTTGACCATGGAAGATGTAATAGAAAGTGGAGATGATTCTGTCCTGCATGACAAGGGCCCCCTGACGTCAGACATTACAATGCAGATGGATGAAGAGTCCCAGAGAATGTTGGCAAGAGGAGAGCGATGGTCAGGTGAATTTGTTCGAACCGGATTTTTCAAGAGGCGGCGGCACAAGAAGTGGATTCGAAGCCCTTGTGGCGGTGTGTCCAGGCTGAACGCGAAGTGTACAGGTCAGCGTGGAGTGAAGGCTGGCCCTGCAGACGCTGAAACGACTGACAAAGAAGACAGTGCTCACGCATTCAGTGCAGACGAGTTGGAAGTGGACAGGCCACTGACAGTGAAAAAAGAAATTAAAGGGGAAGGAACACGCAGAAAAGGCATCAGTGAGACTAGCTTGTCTCAGCCTGTGATTCCAAAAATTGTTTCGCCAAAAGGGAAGATGATCGCTGACAAATTAAGAGTCCGTAGAAGGAAGAGGCAAAGAGGTCGCAAGCCCTGGCATGTGAAAAAACTTCACCATGCGGAGATAGCTGCCAAAATCGGGCTTGTGGGTGACGACGAAGTCAGAGATGAAGAAGGAGCTTCAAAGGATTCAAATTTGTGTAAAGAGGCAATGCTTTTGGCAGATACAACACAGGCTGTGGCTGCAGAAGTTGTTGTGAGCACAGAAAGCAGTGAGCAGAAAATGGATAGCATACTAGCTGAAAAGCTGGATGTGTGTGTTGAACCCACAAATGATGGGGATTCCGGGTGTTCAGCTGCTTCCCTCTCTGTGGCTACTTGTGAGATGATTGCTTCGAATGTCAAGCGAAGCAGAAGAGACAGGTCTCGCCACAGGACTCGTTTTTACAGGTCCACTAGATGGCAGACACCAAGTGTAGGTGAGGGCATGAACATACAGATGGATGAAAGTAATCTTACAGGCCGAACCAGATTGTTGGAGACGGTTAGTTCTGTTGGAAAGAATGCAGATGGTGAACTTGAAGAACAGCATAGTCACAGGGACCAGGTGGAAGGCCAAGTAACGCCAGAAGGGAAAGCAGACTGTCCTCTCGGTTCACGACAGCAGCGAAAAACTCTATTTCAGACAAGGTTAAACATGAACAAGGCCCTCTCCGCCCTGGCGGAGTCTTCTGATGATGATTTTGAGCCGAAGAAACAGACCCTGACAAGCTTTTCTAGAAAACGTTGGTATTCCAAACAAGAGAGAAGGCAGTCCCTGCACGAGACTGAGCAGCATGAGGATGAGGGCAACAAGTGGGAGACGAGGGAGGAAGTGGAGGATAAGGATGAGGAAAAAGACTTGGCCGGTGCTGGGAACGCTGTTGGGGTTTGTGATCTTCAGCAAACAGCAGTCACAGTTTGTGACCAAACATGGCCCAAGCAGCACTCAATCAGCATTCGACCTGAGCTTGATAGCTTGTTGCGAAAGTCCAAACTTACTGTCAAGGAGTCGGTGAAAGAGAAAGTGCAGAACAGACTCCTGAAGTCACGGCATAGATGGAGGACACACAGCAACGGCATACACAGTGATACACAAATGAACATTGACAGTTTGTGCAAAAGTGTCATTTGTGCCAAGAACCAGGACTTGTCAGAGACCATCGAGAAGCAGCAGTCAAAGAAAAGAGTGCTTCATGAAATGAACCCTGAGAGAGACTATGCTGCTGAGAAGAACATTTTTGGTGCTCATTATACTCCTAGAGGCAGTCTCAGTGGCTACAAAATCCCCAAGAAGACGAGTCAGTCCAGTCTGCCCACTACCCCAACGAGTCCCTTGCAGACTGTACCCTCTTGTAAAGAGCTGGTTGATCTTCCGTCTGCCCTATGCCGGCTAGACGGCAGCTCAGAGGACAAGGCATCAAGGAAGAACACTCTTGGTCACCATGGTTCTGTGGAAGTTGGATCCACGTCACCCAGCCTAGTGAGTCACTGTGACCCCGGCCACTTCACTACAGAGACAGTGAGCAATTGCCATGGTTATCGCAGCAAGCACTCACCCTTGTCAAGTGAGGGAAGCAGTGGAAATCATGCTGTGCACTCAGACTCGCGAGAAAGTACTCCACGACGTGTGACACGCAGCCAGCTGACGGATGACTTGCTTGAAAATGCCCCATCACCTTCCAGGACAATACCTAATGTGGGGGGTAGTGGAAACGGCGGCATGAAGATGCGGCTAAAGGAGAGCTGGTTGAGGGCAGCTCATTTCTCCACATAGCAACATTAGTGGCATATCCCTAGGGGGTGTAGCTGTGGCTATAGGGGGCATAGTTTATAGGGAAGGGCTCTGGGAGATGTGTAAAAAAGAACGAGCAGTGTAAATATGTGTACATGTAGTTAAATATGTACATGAGGGTGTGGTTAAAGGCTTGTTCAGGTGCACGAACAACAGATTTTAGACAACCTTTCATTTTTAGTGGTCAGAGCTGTTACAATTGAGATGCACTACATAAACCTGTGTTGATTCAGCAGAATGGCTAATTTTGGTTAGAATTCTAGCATTACTGGTTGTTGGGATAGAAGCAGGTTATCATTATCATTATCAAACCAGGTTATAAATTGTGGTTATTTTGCTGTCGCGCTACAGTCCCAACCATGTATTGATTATACAAGAAGAGAGCTATCGCCACGGGCTTTATTTTTGTTGATTTTTTGTTAAGTGTGTTGAGCATTGAGCACACCACTGGATGAGATGGAATGGCACAGAATTCTTGTTTGTTGGCAGTTATGGAATTAGAAGAAAACCCTTTAATCTTAAAACCTGTGCCATGTGTAAAGAAGAGACTATTTAAGAAGTTATTGTTGCCAGGCTTAGTCCTCAGCATTGACTGCTGTAACAGAAAAAAGTAATTTGCCTGCATGTCTGCACTTTTTGTTTTTGCTATTTATTTGCTCACAACCTAGTAAACGGGATAGAATTTTCCTCTTTTCACAGGACCTCTCACAATTTAGGTGGTAGTTAATAAGTTATTTGGTTTTATGCTTTAGTTTCTGTGGAAAAAAATGCTCGGTAAGATAAGGGAGGCTGCTTGCTGTAGCTATAACATCTTTGTATCATGTGGTGCAGCTACATATTTATTTTGCATGAGATTTGCCCTTATCTTTCCAAGAGTCCCTGCAGAATGGTGTTACGATAAACCACATAAAATTAAAACAATAACTTTGTTAAGGGAAGAAGAGTATGATGATTGTAATTATAGTATTCTATTTCCTCACTGCCTTCAGTATTTGTATTTCTTCACAATTTTGTAAGTTCTGTGTGCAATCTTTCGTTTGCATCATTGACACAACAAAGCATTGTTATAGGCTTTTCTCAGCGGACTTGAATGGGCATCACAGGCAGTTAACAAATGAGGCCCTTTATGTGCCCATCTGATGATATCGCTGCTTGCATTTGCTGATTGATAATGGCAAGGTTTCATTCCGTTTTGAAAAAGAAAGTGTAATGTTTACTAATTCTGTCTGACCAGGTTGCAAACACATTTGTATGTGCCTACGTTCTGTCTAAACTTGACTACTGCAATTCCTTGCTAGCCGACTGTCCTCTGTATCTGCTACAGAAGTTACAGAAACGTCAAAACTCGGCCGCTCGCCTTGTCCTGAAAGCGCGCAAAACAGACCATGCCACACCTCTCCTCCGAACTGGCTCCCCATTCAGGCTCGCATCGATTACAAGTTGTCTACTCTCTGTTTTAATTTCTTCACCGGTGCATACCCCAGCTACTTTTCAGAACTTCTTACAATCTACACTCCACTGAGACAGCTCCGCTCCTCTTCCGACGATCGCATTCTCTCAGTACTCCGCATCAGGACAAAAACATATGGACAGCGCATGTTCACCTTTTCGGCATCCACCCAATGGAACTCACTTCCCCACAACATTCGCCACTCCCCATCACTACTGACTTTCAAACGAAACTTAAAAACTTTTCTTTTCCACAAGTACCTTGACTGACGTCGCGAGTGCCTGTCTGGATTAACTTACAACTTTCGCTGTTCATCGTCTCTTATGATACTTTTCCACCCATCTGTGACTGAAGGACGATCTGTTTCCCAACCTGTTGGTCAGTGGTGTGTTCATCTCTCCCTCTGTATTTGTGTGTGTGTTTCATTGTTTTCACTAGAGTGTCTGTGTCCCTCGTCCGCGCGAAGTGTGCATAAAATGTGTTTTCGCGCGTTAAAAATCCACATTTTATTTTTATTTATTTTATTTTATTTTTTTACTATCAAAAGTTCTGTTTCATCTGAACAAGTGCAATAGGTGTTTAAGTAGAGTCAGGTGGGCCAGTGAAGTGATTTGTTACTTGCAAGAGCTGAAATGCAGCTACATGCAGGAAGCACTATGGCATTACAATACATTATAATAAACTTTCTGCTGTTGTCTCTAGAATTGAATAGTACTGAACATTTCTCCAGTGTTGAGAGGGCATAGAGGTGTGTGGGAGAGAGACAATAGTCTATGATTCATGACTGAAATCCTCGAATGTAATCGTACTTCAGAAAATAGAATACATTTACATTGGAACACATGTCTGAGTGACTAATGTCTGTTATGTATAATGGAACAGAGCAACAACAGTAATAGAACAGCAGAACTGTTTCAGAACACTGAATGTACCCTTGCTTACATTTTTTAGTGGCAGAAAGAGATGTGGGATGGTAAGCCTTCACAATGTGTTAGACTGTGGGACAGAAAATAGTCATTTCAAAGCATTTCTTTGGAACTTAAGTGAAAGTTACTGGGGATTTTTGTCCTTTGACCCCCTATATCATTTAATTTTAGAATTGCTGTAGAACCAAACAGCACCATGGCAGGTTTTGCTGGGAAGGTCGGCGAAGGTGAAGGTGGCAGTCATAGCTAAAGAACTGGAAGTAGAACACACTTGAGATTCCGATATTATTGGGATAGATCCTAATGGTGTATGCCTGGGTTGTCATCTTGCACATACTCTGAAACTAGAGTTGGTCCATAATTGACACAGTGATACAAGACTCATTGACAAGAAATGTAAAGAATATGTCACTGGCATAAAGTTTAGTTTCTCTAATTGATTGCCGGCGCCTGCTAACAGATGAGAGGATCTCTCCTTGTACAGCTTGTTGTATACAAATCGTAATGGGTGTTTAGGTTTTCATGTCAACATACAGATGCTCAGATTTTATGATTGAAATTGAGAGCATTTTACATGCAGCCACTTTTACGTCTGTTTTGCGTTCGTGAATGTTTTTTCCTCCCTCTGTGTACAGGTTTAAATTGTGTGTAGATCTGTTGAAATCAAGAGTTAGATCTAGTGACAGGTGTGTTTGGCTCTGACAGGCAGCAGACTGAACTACATGTACAGTACCATTGTAACATATTCACTTTATATTTATGTCATTTGATGGCAAATGCCAGTTTAATATATGATCACAGTTATCCATTACATACTGAAGTCCCGATCTCCCGAGGTACGTGCACCTTTATTTTGGGGCAGTGTTATTTTAATGTTTGTGCATTTAACATTTTTGTAAAGTAATGAATCACAGGTGTAAACTGAACAAAGCATAAAGTGAGACACTGCAAAATGTTGGAAGCTAATTCATTTTTTTGGGTGGGGGGTGGGGGTGGGAGAGGGGTGTTCACTTTGCATCATTTTAAACTTTGTAGATACCGAGGGAAAGCACAGATATTTTTTGGCATTTTTTTAAGGATTCTAAGGAGCAACAAATTCTGATGTTTGTTTCCCATGAAAATTTTGTCACCTGGAATATTTAGAAACATGATGGCTAATATTGAAATTGTCATTTTGTCAGAAATGATTTTGAGTGGACTCATATTTTAGTAGAGTGTAAAAGTGGAATTGTGCAACAGCTGTTTGAAATGTCGCCCCAAAGGGAGGCATTGTGAAGTATGCCACTGTTTGGTGTCTGATTATGTTTTGTTATGGTGAGCCCGTCCAGTGCTTAACTACCAACAATTCTCAGTACTATTCACTGAAGAGTTACTGAAACCCTGCTGTACAAGGCAGATGCTTTACTGAGTACTAATTCATGTGGGCCTCAGCCTGTGCCTAGTAAGAAACACTCGAGAAAAGCTGGTTGCCTTGGCATATTTATTTGGCATTGTTTTACTGTTAGTTTGTCAAGACAATAGTTGTTCCAGCTTTCTAATGCTGTAATAATGCATGATGTGATTGAAAGGCTGTGGGGAAGATATGGACTATTGTCTTGTAGTTAGGCACCATCTCAACATCATGGACACCAGACTGTGTACACAATGGGAAGCAGTAGAAGTCCCTTTTAGAAGAGTTAGGGTTTAATTTTAAATTTATAGTGGGGCGGTGAAACTAGCAAAGGCTTCGCAGCAAATCAACATATTTTTGCAAAGGAGATTTTATTACAAATGGACTAAATTATCATGGAGGGCCAAAGGGGTGTGTTGGAAAAAGAGTAACAGTTGATTGCATATTTTCTTGCTTAATAAAAGTTTTGAAAAATGTTCGTAGATTACAGTGTTTGTATCATGGGGTTTTAACACTGTAGTACAAATGTCACTGGAATGATTGTGCCCCTAAACATTAATCAGCACCTTTCATCAGGAATGTTGCTATTTTCATTAGTTATCATCAAAATGTACTTCATCCTTTGGCATCAGCAAGTGATCATAGTGAGTTCTGTAACACATTACTTGATCACTGCCACAGTAATAGTAATGCATTTTGTATCCCCTGAGGATGTTCTTACAACTGACACCTTAGTCTAAGACACAAAACATCAGACACACCAACTAAAAAGTTAAAAAATTACCATCATAAAAAGAGAAAACAATAGTGGGAACCATCATTGTTTAATATCTTCAAGCAGCAAATAACTGGCAGTGTCTGGACAAGTGCAATCATATACTGATGACTGAAAATGTTGCTGCAAAAACATTGCCAATGACTTTTTACAACCAAAAAAAATCCACTTAACAGACATACATTTTCCATAACAAAAGAAATATTGCACAGATATTCAAATGATTGAATAAGTTTTATATTGTGTGCTGGGTATGATAAAGATACGTAAAACTAATGTAGAAAGATCAAAGAAAATAAAGGGTACCGCAAATAAAAGTCATGGTACCAGGAAACGCAAAGAAATGCAAGCACTTCTGAAAGATATCTGTGGATCATGCAGGTCAAGTCTTTAACTTCCTTCTGTGGCACATTCACAGGATCATGTAACCAGACAACTGGCCAAACTCCTAGGCATCCAGCAGGGCATTGTTGGATCTCTTCTGTCTACATTCCCATGTTGACGCAGACTAAAAAACAGAAAGCAATGACAATAGCGCTTATGATGAAGTGCAGTTCTGTACATGTAAATTGGTTCAAAGCTTTTTGTTGTATCTTTCGATCACTGAAACCAGTTAGAAAAGTACTGTATACATTCTAGACCATACTGCAGAAATTTCCAAGCTGGATCAAGGTCTGGTGCCAGACAATGTCTATGACACCTACACAGGTACAACTTTTCTATCTAGGTTACAGAAGCCCTTTAAAATAAACTGCAGTTAAGATTAAGAAAATTCTTTTTGTGTTTGTTAACTGAAGGATACATGGGTTGCTTTAGCATTATCTCCCCATCTCTATTAGACAAAGATACGAGCACAATGCACATGGTGAATGGGCCTCACAGCCACTGTTATGACCAGAAAGATGTACATAAACACCAGTGTAACCCAACAGTAGTGGCCAAGCATTAGGCCTTCCTATGTAAAACTGATGCCCTTGACCGTTAACCCAATCAAACTGATAAAGAACAAACGAGGACCGAGCGCTTAAATTGTCGAAAGATAACTCCAACAAGAGGTACTGGCAGCGCTCAACATAACTGTATGCAGACGCACGTGAACAAGGGAGCTTACCGTACCCAAACCCAAAGAGAGGGCCGAAAGAAAGGAACTTGGCAGATCCTCAAAAAAAGAAATAGCTGGGTACAGTAAGCTCCCTTGGTCACGTGCATCTGCATACGGTTATGTTAAGCGCTGCCAGTACCTCTTGTTGGAGTTATCTTTCGATCATTTAAGCGCTCGGTCCTCACTTGTTATTTATTATAATTTGCACCTTGAGGATTTCATGTATTTGTCCTATGTTGTGTTCGTCTTTGAATCCTAGTTGTCAATACACGCTTAGTGAGCGGGCTGACTACATTAACATGGATTCTCTGTATGCACATGTTGTGCACCAAGGGTTAACTGTGTGAAGACTAGCGCCGTTAAAAAGAAAGGGATGGCAGATCTTTTTTTGGCGATCTGCCAAGTTCCTTTCTTTCGGCCCTCTCTTTGCTACGTGTTTGGGTACGGTAAGCTCCCTTGGTCACGTGCGTCTGCATACAGTTATGCTGAGCGCTGCCAATCAAACTGATATTTTTGTTAAGCAACCAATACAACCTTTTCCAGTAACCTCTATTTAATTTTTAAAAAAATAATTGAAGCCTGCTGCTAGAAAAGGCCTTTAATATCTTGCTGAATATATATTTCCAGCAAAAGAGGGAAACATGCATGCACACAGAGAAAGCTCTCACTATGCCAGAAATCACAGATACAGCAACATGACAGCAGGGTAATGTCACCTGGTAGGGTTTCTATTTTTTCTTAGCCTTAGGTGTAGCGGACTGAAAGACGCTGCTGGCTGCCATCAAGTTCTCGATGTACTGGCCGAGCACCTGGTTCTCAGACTTCAGCTTGAGATTCTCCACCTTGACGGAGTCCACCCGTGAAGAGAGGTCTGCCATTATAGAGACTGTACGTCATAAACTGGAACAACCATGCTTTCCATACATTTTTGTCATGGATGGTCTCTGCACCCCCCCCCCCTCCAAAAAAAATCCCTTAGGTCACAGGACAAAAATGTTGACTGCAACACCCTTTTCCTGCTAAAATGCACTTTTACAAGAAAAAGTACCATGAATTTAGACTTTAGATATTTATTCACAGAAAATGCTCTCACAGAAACTGGTGCGAAGAACAGAATTTGGATAGATCTTACTTTTAAAAGGTCTCATTTTAGTGTTCAGTCATCACAACATTATTATCAATTCAGCTGTCAAAGTAATAATAATTATGTATTTATCAAATCTAGTGTAAATAACTTATTTCAGTATTTCTGATTCAGATATGATTATGACCAAAGCTTAATAGATGTATTAGTCATCTGCTGAAAGAATACTGACAGCACACAATCCTGGTTGAAGTACAAGTTCACAAATGACAAAGAGTTTCAGCAGGCAAGAGAAAAAAATTGTTTAGATGCATGCCAACCAAAGTACGCTTTTAAATAAAATGACTGATTGTTACTATATCTCTACCCTGGGACACAGAACATGAGGACCATGTATGAAGCTGGAAAGATGGCAGAGATTGCTGCTAAGATGAAAAACTATAACGCTAACATCCTAGGAATTAGTGGGTTGAGATGGAAGAAAGAGGCTCACAACAGGAGAGTTGCTGCTCTTCTCAGGTCATGAGGACAACATGAAGGTGTAGCTTTTATGCTGCTGAACCCCAAACAATGATGGGCTGGGATGCCCAGGGTCCAGGGATCATAGCACCTTCCTTCAGTGCCAAGAAGATAGGATTGAACATGATCCAGTGTTATACCCTAACAAACGACAGTAATGACCAGAGCAAGGAGTTCTACAGCAGACTGAAGACATCCAGAAATACCCAGGAAGAGACCTAACCAGTGATGGGAGACCTAAATGCCAAGAATGACGATGACAACAGGGGTACAAAGAGGTCATGGGGCAGATGGGTTTCAGCAAGATGAATGACAATGGGGAGAGATTTGCAACCTCTATGCCACAAACATTGTCATCGGTGGAAGCACCTTCCCCCACAGACATACACAAGGCAACCTGGGTGTCGCCAGATCTATCAACTGGAAGACCAGGAGGGGCAGACGGATAGATGAGAGGGGCAGAAAGGTAGATGAGAGGGGCAGACGGATAGATGAGAGGGGCGGAAAGGTAGAAGAAGGGAGCATCTGAGAAGCTGCTAAACAGAATACCTCCTCAGGACCCACTGGAAATCCAGTCTGCCAGAATCCTCCTGAACAGGTTGAAGAACCACACTGACCCTCAGCTCTGAGACCAGCAGGCTTGTTTTCACAGGGATTGATCCTGTACAGACAAGATGGCAACATGACCTATCCTGGAGCAGTCACTGGAAAGGAACTCTCCACTCCATGTTAGGTTCACCGTCTATGACAAGGTGTTTGACAGCTTGGACTTGAACTCTGAAAACTCCTGAGACAATACAGAGTGCTGAAGAAGACTAGTAACACCACCCAGAACTCTTATGAGGGAATGACATGAAGTGGTTTATGACCATCAGCTTACCAAGACCTTTCAAGTATGGGGTGGAGTGACAGAGGGCTGCTTACCGTCACATTTCTTGTCCCTTCTTGCCATAGAATGGATCACGAAAACAGCTACAGCACAAAAAGCAGAACGGTATCCACTGGTCACTCTGAAAACAGCTAGATGATCTTGACTTTGCTAATGACCTAGCCCTCCTTTCCCACATCCAGCAGCAGATGCAGAAGACCAATATTGTTGCTGTCACAGTCTGCTCAACTTGGCCTCAACGTCCACAGAGGGAAGACCAAGACCCTCGAGGACAACACCACTGACCCAGCCGACATCATGCTGGAAGGCAGTGTGTTAGAGGAGGTGGAATGCTTCCCCTACCTTGCAAGCATCGTCTACAGAAGGACCCGTCACCATCACCAAGAAAATGCAGACTTTCATTAACACCTGTGTGACACAGAACCTATAGATCTGCTGGTCTGATACCATCAGCAGCCAAGAACTGTGGCTGCGAACAAGACAGCAGCCTGCAGGAGACGAGATCCTTCAAGGACGTTAGGGATGGACTGGCCAAACCCTCTGCAAAGCAGTTCCAGCACCACATAACAAACCTTCACATGGAACCCATAGGGGAGGAAGAAATAAGGTCAGCAAAGAAATACCTGGCGTTACAACCTTATGACAACGTGGGTGGTTCCAAGTAAAAACTTACCCCTCACCCCCCAGAAAGGTGAGGGCAAGCCTGGGAGAAGCAGATGATTTATAAATGTTTGCAAGATTAATGTAACCCTTGAATGCTCATGTATAGGTACTTGATGCTTAACATACCCATAATTTATAAGTAGCAATATCTTTTAGGGCATTGCCAAATTGTGAGATCTGCTCGTTCAAATCGCCATTTTAAAACACTGCATAGACACATGCTGAAACAATTTAAGGTCTATACAATGTTTTTATACATTTTGAAAGGTTAATTTAGGCCAAGAGTTAACTTTTTAACAGTTGTGACCAAAAAAATCACCTAGTAAATAATTGATATTTCAATACTATTATGAAGTATTGCACCATCCGATATTTTAGGGCACACTAAATGCAATCATTCCAGTCTACTGCATCATCCTTACATTATAAACTGTGCAAACACAGACTGTTGCGGTTCAACGGTATTCTCTGGATTTTATGTTTGAAAGGAAAATGGACAAAAAACTGACATTTTCTGCCATTCAAAGAGCTCAGATAGTAGCATTACGTGGAGAAGGGCGCACAGAACATGATATTTCTTTTCAAATTGGCTGTAGCAAGACAGCAGTTCACAATACCATCACCAGGTGCCAATCAGTACTTTTTCTGACCGAAAGAGAGGTGGAGGCTCCAGAAAAACAACCGATAGAGATGACCGGGTAATCAAATCCATCATTTCACACTCTCCAACAGCTTCATGTAAGATGATGTGATCTGATTTGCTGTTTAGATGTGTTGATGTGAGCTGGAGGACTGTCTCACACATTAGTGGATTACTTTGGACTATAATCACACAAACTGCCTGAAAACCAAGAGCAGTGGGGAAATGTGATGTTTTTTGATGAATCAACATTTCAGCAGTTTGTAGAATGTTGGCATCATGAAAGAAAGCCTCAAAGGAAGAGATGTGATTAAAAATACACAATACAGACAATGAAACATCCACTAAGCCAGATGATCTGAGGTGCAATATCAAAGTCTGGAACTGCTGGTTTATATTTCTTGGACCCTGGAACAATGATGAATGGTCAGAAGTACCTGGAGCTGCTGAAGTACAAACTGGTGATACACACTGACATACATTCTTGCATGATATTCATGCATGATGACGCCCCATGCCACAGAGCGAAAATCGTGCAGGAGTACCTTCAGAAGGTCAAAATGCTGGAATGGCCAGGAAATACTTTTGACTTAAACCCTATTGAAAAATTGCGGGTCCATATAAAAGATAAGGTTGCAGACAACCATCTAGTGCCAAGATGCTTGTTGAAGCTATTAAGAATGTTTGGATCCATGGCATCTCAAAAGAGTATGGTCAAGAACTCATTTTCAGCTTGCCTCGATGCATTCAAACAGTCATCAAGGCAAAAGGTGGACACACAAAGTACTAAATAATGAAGTAAATTATACAAGACAAAAGATATTAAACAAAACTGACACTTAAAAGTTAGTATTGCATTGTTATTTCCTTTCTGCATACCATTTAAATAATTTTTATTGAAAAAAATGTTTGGTGGTCTTAAACTTTTGGCCACAACTGCAAGTATTAGATCCTTAAAATATCGGTAAATTAGATTTACTAGCAAAATTACCAAACTGTCATCATCTGTGTGTTCAAAACATATCAAGCAGACGATAATTTCAGATACACCTTGAAATTTTCTATAAAGTTCAGGAATAGTAAGCATCAGATACTTATAAAAGTGCTTGTTGGTATTACATTTTTCCTTAGAAAATGTTATATAAACTTCAAATTTAATTATGTCTGCTCATGTCTGTGTGGACTTTTATAGGACTCAACTGAAACAATGACCTGATCAATGATGTGCAAGTTAAAAATACAGAGAAAGTAGGCAGTAAAATATCAGATTCTCTTATCTTCATGCTCTTTTGATGGTCAGGATTCTTGGCATGGCCAAAAAACCTCTTCTTTCCATTTGAATCGAAAATCAGCTGGGTGTTGCACACACCACAAAAACCTATTACCATTATATCGATTTTCAAACACCATGACTGAGACGAAATCTTTCACCCATCTACTTCATTCAACTACACCCAGCACCATTTATTTCATATGCTGGCATCAATATCTTGAACAGAACTGCCTTCTTTCAGATACAGCATTATTGCAAGTGAACCAAGTGGAATGCAAAGGCAAGATAATGTCAGTCACTACTGGGTCCACAACAGAGGAGGTAAAACATGGATGGATTTCTCCTTGTGTGCTGCAGAGTGCCAAATCAGAAACAGAATACCAACCGCTTCACTACTGTTGCCTTTATTGTGACTTTTTCCAAAAATGGATTTCCATCTCAGACTATGTTTTTAAAAAAGTCTTCTGTCTCTAGACAGAAAAAAAACACCCATGCAGATATTATGGGCCACACCTAGGGACAGACAGACTGCTCAGGACTGAGATAACTAAAGGACTCTTGTATGCAGCTTATGCCCCACAACAAAGTATTGAAGGTGATTGATTGATTGATTGATTGGCTTAATCCGTAGTACACTCTGAAGAACGAGAAAATGGATCTAAATAATAATCATGCTGTACCATCAAGAGTGTTTTGTAATTCCAGAACTTGAGAGATGAGGCGCTGTTTCTCTTCGTCATCATCTAGATTGGAATCTGGGTCAAGGCCTGAAGTAAAACAGCTCATCAGTGAATACAGCATCAGTACAGCATGTTCTCCATCGTGGGTTATATTTTTCCTAACAAAAATATTGAAACATTTTTGCCTGCTTTCAGGTTGGTACTATACTAATACCTAGCAACAATTGCTGTTGCACAATAAAAACAAATAACAAAAATATCAATTTTAATCAACCTACTTTTTTATGATGTTCCAGAAATGATTATTAAACTCTTTTAAAAACAATCAACCAATTATCCCAGTATGGGTAAGACTGCCTTAGTGGTATAGTGGTTAAGGCATTCGCTTCTGAGCTGGGAGGTCAGAGGTTTGCATCCCAGCTGAGTCCTACCTAAGACTTAGAAATTGACAATCTAGTAGCTGCCCTGACAGACGCCTGGCACTACAGGGAACAGTACTAGGACTGTTTGGCCGGGTGTCAGCATATGTGACTGGGTGAGACTGAAGTCTGTGTTGCAGTATGTAAACTTTGTCTAAGCAGGACTGCCCTGATACGCACCTAGTTTGCAGTGGGACATTAAGCAGCAAACACCCACCTACAGTGTGGGTAAAACCTGCCCCCCACCCCCACCAAATTAAAAGCAAGCAAACAAAACTGCAGAATCTTGAACAAAAAGTATTTAAGGTCTCAAAAAAAAAAGATTTATGCCAAAATGAGGACCAAGCTTCATAGTTTATTAATAATTTCCAGGAGTGAAGCTGACAGGCTGGTTGGTTTTTGTTGCTTAATGTCCTGTCACAAACTAGGTGCATATCAGGACTGTGTTGCTTAAACAAGTTAACATGCTGCCACACAAGATTCAGCCCCACCCAGTCACATTATAGTGATACCAGGCCAACCATTCCTAGAACTGTTCCCTGGCATGAGCCACCTACCCCCCGCCTTGGAAGCAGATACCTTAACTGCTAGACCACTGAGGGACTAAAAACTGACAGGAAAAATGTGTCCCCCAAAACACAGAATATCCTACTGAACGAATGGTGCTTATCAAGACCTAGGTGATATCAAGTGAAGAAGAGCAAATAAGAGTAATAATTCTATATTTCTGGTACCAGATTATTTAGGCTTACGGTGTGATTTATTCTGGTATCGTCAGTATGTTGATGAGACGAATGTAAACAAATGTACTAAGTTCTATTTCTAGTAAGCACCTGAATGCCAATTGCAGTATACCGTTTAAAACTCAAATGCCAGAACATTTCCATCCACATTCACACAGATGTACTGTCCTACCTAAACGACCATAAGCCCAACTTACTCATAGTACTACTAGTGAAGGCCATGTTCTTTACGTTCTCCTTCTCAATTGCTGACTGGTTTGGAACTGGATTGGAGTCCCCTGCAATGAGTGCGATAGTCTAATACACAAAGTATATAGCTCTCAGTATAATTGGTAGACTCTCGGCATGATCAAGTAGAAGTATAGATCTTACTCACGCACAGAAAATGAATAACTGTTATCCTAACCTCCACCGACGTCAGCTGCGACGATTAAGATTAAGAAGCGAGGATTTCAACAAACCAGTAACTATATCAGGCAAACATGCACAAATAATCTCATATTTCTAAATCGAAAATACTTTTGATAAAATAAAAACAGATATTATGGTCTACCGCCTTAGTCGTTACCTAACCTCTACGAACAGTCTGACTCAAGAGTCTTGAGTCAAGAACATTAATTTTCATAAATTATTATCAAGGGTTTCACGCTAACCTGTATCGCTGTCGCTTGACAATGGTATATTGTCCATACTGTTTCTGTTTTCCTGAGCAGACGCGACAAAATATTTATACAGATGAAAAAGGCGTACAGACTTTAAGAAATAACCGTCCAACAAAATTCTATGCAGACGTAGCCTGTAGAGTAACGGTAGAAGCCGTCTGCTTCAGACTGTGGCGAAAATCAGACCTCAAAATATCAATCCTGCCCGCTTTCAATGGTGAAATCCTTTTCCTAAAAAATAAAGCAAAGACCTAGGAGTAAGTAAGGTTTCACACTGAAAAGCACATACATGCAAGTGTCTCCAAAAGGCAAATAAGCTAAAGAACCTTACATAACAATCTTAAGCTGCACCAGTCTCCATGTTGTTGTAGTCACATGACTCTACGTCACAGGCACCTGCGTGTGCTGCAAAGTGTCAATCCGTTGGTGGAGGATTGGCAGTTTACCTTGGATATGGAGCAGACGAACTAAGGTATTGCTGTCGTGTGGAGAAAAGTTAGTTTCCATCACAGGTAAGGGATCTTCTTCATTCACACTCGTTCATTTTCCTCAACTGGGTGCATATATTGCCGTTTTCTTTCAGTTTTATAAAGTAAACAAAACATATTTCGCTGTACGAGTGTCGTGTGTTCTTATAGCGGGTCGCATGCGACTCTGCGACTGTAAGCTTGTGTGTTAGAAGTAGATCCGACATAGCGCAGCAAGTAAAACTGATCCAGTAGTTCCATTTAGCTGTCGGAAACTGAAAAACCTTTATAATATTTTGCATGAATAGATAAATTATCAGCACGTTCGAGCTTTATGGTGCTGATGGCGAGAGACCGATCGACAAAAAAAAAGTGACAACTTATTCAGTTATTGTTGACCAAATTTGGCGCTGAACTGAGCGGGGGTGGTGTAAATTTACCAGGTAAATAAAAAACGGGCGAAGGTTTGTAAGACTGCATGCTGGGTGTGAACAACTACTCTTTTTTTTGTCCTTTTTTGCGACTGACTGCAAATAATGAACTTTTGATTTACAAGAAATTAATGAACATCACAGATTATAAACAATATCTATTTTATGCTTTATGTCACAATATCAATGAATTTGTATAGGTTATGAATTTTTTCTTTTCTTCGGCTTATGCAGTACCTGGTAGGATGCTTCATGAATGAGAATATATAAAATTAAGTATATGACATATGTTATGACATTGATTTTGAATAATGTTAATAATATGTCAGCAATTTACTTAATAGAATGTTTTGTTTCTGCTTTACATGATAAACTTTGTGGTGCACTTTAAAAAATTATTCAAATTTGTTCTTGAAAGAGCTGGATTAGAAATGTTTATTTTGAAATTATTTGGGTGACAAGAAAGTATTGATAGTTATGATTTCAGCATTTAAAGAGCAGGGGATGTTAAAAAAGTCTGACTGAGGATTGCAAGTTTTGAATACTCAGAAAGTAGTATTTGGCTGTTTGTGTTGTGACTATAATCAGTACACACCAGTAAAAATAAATTTTCTGATGTGTACGTCAGCTGACAAAAGTACATGTAGTTTTGGTTTGGGCAGAGATGAACATTCAGCACAGGCAGATTCGCTTCCTTTTTGTCACCAACTACAAAATAAATTTGACTCGGGGAGAAAACAACACAAGCAATTAACAGTAATAAGCCTATATCCTTTCCACAACCCCAGCATGACCTACTCTACCAGATTTACCCACTTTCTCAATAAAACAAAGTGCGTTGACCATCGAACCAGGGCGTAGCATGATACTGATGTGAAAAAGATGAAGAGATGGGACAAGATAGAAATATGGAACAAGACAATGAAAAGGAAAGAGGAAAAAACGGAAACAAGAAAAAGAATGGAAAAGAAAAGGAAGAGAAGAAGAGAAAAGGAAAAAGGAAGAGACACGATGGCCTTGTACAACAGAACCACATGGCATGCCCGTTGATCAGTGTGGCACAAACAAGTGTAGAATGAGCAAGAGAAATAAAGAACAAATTGGCTTTGTGTTGCACCTTTTCCTCTCATCGCCACATACTCCATGTCTGTGCGTCGCTGTTACTTACATTCAGACTTTTACTACCGAGTGATTTTCATACAATTTCAATCCGTACAGTTTTTGTATCCTCACAGGTGTGTACATTTCTGACCTATCTTTTACGTTTATTACACAAGAATTTATCTTTGAGGGACTACTTTTCTCCACCCCCAAGCTGTACCCTGACATGTCTCCCTTTGAGCAAAACTTTTTTACTTCAAAACTTCAGACGAACACATTTTGGCAAACCTATACAGGGTTACATGACTTTAAATTTTCTTTTGTGTATATGGAGATGATGCAGTTGTAAGAGCAGTCTTCGAAGAGTTTTGGTCTATGAAATTTTACTATGGAGAGCAAAAATGAGAGATGGAGTGGATGCTGGGAAAGACTCCCAACACATTCAGCCAAGATGTTATTACTATCAGCTAGTGTATTCATGCCAAGGCAAAGAAACTTAGGCATAATTGATAAGATATGCAGGGATGGGGAAACACAGTATAGTCAGTGGCCCATGGGCACTAGAGATCTTGCCAGGCTGATCATCAACATCATCAACCAATAGCCCATGGACGATATTTTTGGATGACTTCTGCAGGTGTTTTAGTGTTTATCTACCTTATGAAAAGAATATCCCATGCATAGAACCATGTGAACCATTGAAGGGAGCATCACTTTGTAGGTAAGACCTCTCAAATAGGAGCAGTTAATGTTTGGGAGTTTTCAAGGTTGTACAGATTCCAGGGTACTTTAATAATTTTGTCTGTGTAGTCTTAAAAATGTGTTACCAAGAGTGACTGTAATATTCACCCCCCCCCAATTAAAAACAAAGAAAGATAATGAAAACAAAAGAGGAACCAATCATGGGTCAGTGGAAATTTTAGCATTCTACAACATTTCAAGTTACTGACCTGCTAGATGAGCGAAAACTTTGGACCATTCTTATGCCTTATATTACACACACATATGCATCTCAACACACCTACAATCTTTCAGCAGATAAAGATTTTCATGAGTCTTTACACTGTTAAACTGGCTTTGAATTACCTGCGCATAGCACAGTATTGCTTCTGGATTTTTCACACAACGTCTATAATTTGTATAAATAACATACTACCATGGCTGTCCTGGAATCTGTAGAATATTTTGCACAGTTTTTTTTTCCTTTATGAAGCCAGGAGCTAGCATAAGGTACAATGAACTTAAGTCTTTACATTCACCCCCCTAGTGCATTAGGACAGCAAGTGTAGGTTTCCTTTAATAGTGAATATCTATACATAGACCTATCTGTTCACTTGTCTGCCAGACTGGATGCTGTCTTCAAGGTGTTAAGTAAAAGAAGTAATTTGTGGCAAGGGAAATTAGCAGAATGTGCCAGTTCATGGAGACACTGCTGCTGCCACACTTTCAATGATGTAGAGATTGAAAATAACTTTCATAAAAATATGCAGCTCTAATTGAAATGTCATGCAATATTTGAGTGGTTTTACCCTTGAATAGAAACTCATTAAAATCCTTGTATTTCCACCCTCTTGACATTTAACTCAAGGCTTATGTCTTTATTTCGATTTGCTGGGTCTGATTTAGTCTAACACATTGCCAGGCATTAACTTTTCAAAGCAGCTGCTTTGGTTAGGGAGCTTTTTTGAAGGTTAGAAGCCTTAATCTCTGTCGACTCACATCACCATTTATTCATTCCACCTCACACATCTGACAGAATTTTAGACTGGTACAGTTATGGTTGTTAGTGGCAATATTTCAACATTACAGCGGCAAAACTTTGCGAAACTGGTTTTTTATGGGGCAGACATATTGCTATAGCGTACTGTACTCACGATTACGATTTACGCATTCCAACAATTTTTTTTTATATACTAAACATAATTGGATATACCATGGTCTGTGTATGAAGCGGAATAATATAATATGATAATAAAGGAAGACACAAATCTAACAAGTAAAAGCACAGGTACGTACATTCAGCACAGCGTGTAGTTCGTGTTTTGTGAAAGGTCACAGAAATGACTGAAAAATCCGATCTACAACCATGAAGATCGATCATTGCATGATTCCCCGAGCCACGGCGAGCTGTGGCAGCTAGAGAGCAGTGGCTAGCTTACCTATAGGCTGATCGCTTCAAAAACGCCCCAAATCCATAAAGGGACAGCCAGTTATATTCCAGTAGGTGCATGGGTGCGGGAAGGAAAATCGAAAGGAGGCAGCTCGGGAACATTCTGACGTCACACCAGACCACAATTTTGAAAACGCCATCGAAAATATACTGGAAACTAAAAGAAACGTAACCTGAGGGAGCTGGCGATTTTTTTCCCTTTCATTCAAACGGGTTTGAATCGATCAATTTTCAAGAAAATCTTTACAGTGATCTTCGCACAATGTATGTTCATCTGGGATGCTGAGAAAACGTTGAGAATGTCCCGAACGTCCGAAGTCAGTAGCGGGTGTGTTCCCCATTGGCGTCGAAAACGGCACGGCACCTGGCGGGTACGGAGCACACCAGACGGTTCACCACCATAAAAGGCATATTTGTGCAGATCTGCCTGAGGGCCTGGTCCTGCTTGCGAACTGTTGTCGGCCTCAGCTGGAGGGCTTTCAGCTCTCTCTTCAGATGCGTTACAACTTTCTCTGTTCATCGTCTCTTATGATACTTTTCCACCCATCTGTGACCGAAGGACGATCTGTTTCCCAACCTGTTGGTCAGTGGTGCGTTCATCTCTCCCTCTGTGTGTGTTCGTTGTTTTCACTAGCGTGTCTGTGTTCATCGTCCGCGCGAAGTGTGCATGAAATGTGTTCTCGCGCGTTAAAAATCCACATTTTATTTATTTATTTTTTTTATTTAACACGTGGGACTGCTGTAACAACACGGACTTCAGTCCCACCCAGTCACATTATACTGACACCGGGCCAACCAGTCCTAGTACTGTTCCCTATAGTGCCAGACGTCTGGGAAGGCAGCTACCCCCCCCCCCCCCCC
>SMGT01003977.1:210780-229903 GCA_004794575.1 Lanistes nyassanus
TAGACATATGGTGCTACTGGAAACAACACGCACTGTATGTAGACATATGGTGCTACTGGAAACAACACGCACTGTATGTAGACATATGGTGCTACTGGAAACAACACGCACTGTATGTAGACATATGGTGCTACTGGAAACAACACGCACTGTATGTAGACATATGGTGCTACTGGAAACAACACGCACTGTATGTAGACATATGGTGCTACTGGAAACAACACGCACTGTATGTAGACATATGGTGCTACTGGAAACAACACGCACTGTATGTAGACATATGGTGCTACTGCACACGACGTAGTTGACCATTCAGGCACGTTTGACGTTCACAAAGCCGACGATTAATGGAGACAGCCTGGGGTTACATCTTAGTGATTCTTGTCATTGCCGTAATAACGAGTTATTTTTAGAATGCCCGCGTACTTTTCTTTTGACAGTTGCGGAGCACGAAAGACGTCACTGACAGTAATGGAGCTGGTTGCGTGCGGTGACGTGATACAGTGTTGCAGGACGGCCAAGCAGTCTCGCTGATAGGACGCTGGCGTGCCGGACTCCGTCGGCCACGTGTCGCACAGCAGAGTGCAGCTTCCAGCACGTCCCCACGAGCGACAGAGCGAAAAATCTTGCAGGGCCACCTTCTGGCCGTCGTCGGGCCGACTCAGAAAAGTGGCGGGCCGCACATTTCACAGCTGGGACCACACGCTGCCTCACGGCACGGGGACGGCAACCATGGCGCTGCAGAGGTGCGGTGCGCTCCGCGGCCAGGTCAGTGGAAGTAATTTCAAGTGATGCGTTGGCGGCGGAAGAGGAATTTCTCGTAACAAGAGGAAGGAGACGTTGTTTACTATGGCTAGGAGAGAGAATGTTCTGCAGCGGATTAATACTGAACTAGCGGACGCCTGGGAGGCTAAACTCGACCAGAATGGACGTATCTACTACGTCAAGTAAGTGGCCAACTGCGTGTACATGTGTGCTTGTGCGTTTGCGCGCGACTGTGGTTTGCATCAAACTCTCTCCAGTAAATTCTTTGCAGACAACAGAACTAGAAGCACTGGACGTTGTACTGCCATTGGTACCCATTATGTCATTGACCTGTGGTTGTCATTCATTGTCACCAGTGTATAGTACAAAATGTACTCTGTAATAACTTCATTACAGTTGTGCACCATATTGCATCTTCATCTGCTGATTATTTCGTGAAGCTTGTGGCGCTGACCATGCGTTCACAGCTTTTTTTTTCATGGGTGCTAATGGGTGAGATTTCAATAGCATGCGTGTTGTTGACGATGTGAAACGTGTATATGACACGGTGATATGTCAGAGACGGATGTCTTGAGAGGACCAAAAACCACAGCTGGAAAAGGGGAGGGGTGGCTGAAGTTTAAAAAAAAATCAACTACGGATCCACGCATGCTCATCTTTGGCACGACGTCATCTGTCGGCAGTTGATCTTAAGGGGATCTCACACGATAGAACTTACACGAAGGAAATGGCGGTGAGCAATTAAAGTCTAACCCCTCTGCGACAAAGACAGGATCTGATTTGGTCTAAAGTGGCTAAAATCTTAATCTCTGCAGACACTGATCGACTTGTTGCTGTAGATGTGATGTAGAGCTTTGCGCCGGAAATCTGGTTTGCCGTGCATCTTGTATCAGGATGAAATATTTATATCTGTTGTAGACGATAGGATCACGGACCTATAATCACTGGATTTCTGTCTCGGGAGGTTAGAATATGGGTCAACTTGTCAGTATTCACTACTTCCGGTCGATGTGTCAGCGACTATCGCGATGACCGATTCAAAAGTGCTAAAGGTGAAAAAAACCCTAATGGAGAAAATTTTTGTATTGTCGGCTGTCACACCACTTCAGCTAAGTGTAAAGGGTTATTTTTTTGTAAAACTTCCGAAGAGCAGAACAGCTGGAGAGATGCGTTGATTCACGCTATCAACCGATGGGACAACAACTTTAACCCCGAGAAAGCAAAGATCTGCTCTCGGCTTTTTGATGCAGTCTTGAAAAACTCGTGCACTTGATGATGCACAACTCTGAGACAATACCGTGCATAATTTGTCTGTAAAAAATAATCAGAACTATACATTCTAAAATCAAAGGCAGCATAATAATTGATTTTAAAAAACCATTTAACGGTAACAAAATTGTATTTCTTTATTACTGAGGTTATTCAGAAAAGTTTTACTTAAATATTCGTATTGTTCATTATGAAAATAGACTGCATTATCTTAGATTATACCGTGTGAAATGGAAAAGACAAAGATGTGATAAGAATGAGGTTACAGCATTACCCAAATCTTACTTCCATTTAATTATATTTCCAAAAAGCAGACAGAATTAAATTTACCAAGAAAGTCACTCATTCTATTAGGTTGTCACTTTTTTTTAAAAAACAAACATAACTAGTAACATTTGCAATAATCTGCCCCCTGATACTGTCACTGCAGAAACGATAGATGTTCTTAGCCTTTATCAGCAATCATTGGAAAACATTGCAGAATAAAACGTTTAAGTTCCCAAGAAAACCCCTATAAACTGCAAACACAAAATACAAAGCATAGGATGGGCCAAAGGAAGCCTTAATGATGATGCTGAAAAACAGCAAGAGTATCCACACCCATACACACTTTTTAAAAATTTATCTTTGTCATTAAAAAAAGACTATCAGCAGCAACAGATGTGAACCTCGCTTTAAAACAACTGAAGCGATAAGCTCCAATGTTTTGACCATCTTCACAACTGAAACCTATCGTCAACCAGGACCTAACTTATCAAACCAAAAAAGCTGAGAATATCCCCTATTTTCATCCTTACTTTATCTTCTGTTATGTTTATGTTATTCGCTGTTCACAGCGGTATGTCGAAGCTGGTGTGCCTGAATGTCTCGCAAGTCACACCACACTGTCTGTGTACATCGTACAGTACAGTTGCCTAGGGTGCATGTTTCGCATCGACCAAAGAAAATGCATTCATTACTCACGACGTTCTTCAGTCACCAACATTATTTCATTGTAAGAAATCTATATATTTTCTATTTCAACAAGTAAAACTAAAGTACCCACACGTCCGCTCGATATCGATGTCAGGCTCCGCCATTAGATCACGTCTAACCACAAGCGGACAAAAACTAGAAGAGACAAACCCCACGCGCTGACTGCGTGGCCTACTTTCAACCTGCTGAGCAGCGAACTGTTGGGAACAGCCGACAGAAATCAGTTGTTTATATAGGTCCGTGGTAGGATCTTTCTTATTAACCGCCTTTTCCATTCGAATCAGTGGATTTCTTTGGACCAACGTGACGCTGAACGCACGTACTATACAAGCGCAAGAGTTGCTGATGTACTGAGAGGCTGTCAGGCGTGCGTCTGTGAGTTTGAACTAGAAAGTGAAGTTTTCATGTCACGTCTTGCAGTACAAACAGCACTCTAGACATAGCAGTGTCCTTATATTGTCACTCCATCGCGTTACGTCGTGCAATACAAACAACGCTCTGGACACGGCAGTGTCCTTTATTGTCGCGCTATCGCTTTCTCGAACCTGCAGGAGAAATAAAGAAGTACTAGCCACTGGTTAGCGTTAGGGCTAGGCGTTTGCTTTGGAAGAGACTGGAAGAGACAGCATGGCGGCAGTTTCAGGGGAATCTCACTAGTGTGAAGGGAACAAGGGACGAAGGGAGTGAGGAGAGGGGGAGGTGATAGTGCCGATATAGTGGGAACACGTGGCGTGCCGGGAATGAAGCCTACTGTCGTATCCATTAGTAAAGGTTTCGAAGAAAGAACGGAATAGTTTTCCTGTGCACCGGCCTGTCACTCGATGGTCCCCAGCTGATCAGGCATGCGGCTGATGGGATTTTCTGCATGGTTAGTCTGTGATTGGTACGCCACTAGCTTGTTCACCAGCCACCCCAGGCTCAGCACCACCACCACAAGCGTTAGCCCCCTCTGTCGCTTCTCTCTGGGCACGCCGGCCGAGGAAACAGCGCCATCTAGCACCGCTTGGACTTCTACCTCTGGATTAGCGCAGTCTACATTTTTACTACACGGCAAAACGAGACCTTTTTTTTTTTTTAGCGCAGCGAACCATTGTGTAAGCACGGCAAATCACCGATGTATTAGCACTGCTATACCACTGCACCCGCACGGAAAACGTATTAAGCAAACTTACTGCCGTATATGCACGGCACATCCACCGCTTTTCTAATGGGACCAGTCTGCCACTGTCTTTAGCACGAAAAAATCTCCCTGTGTGTTAGCAGAGCTAGCTTACAAGTGTCTCAGCAAACTGCAGCAGCAGGATGTTAGCACACAAATGTACATTCGTAGAATATGTCAGCACAACAACCCGTAGCAGCGTGGCAAGTTAACCGCGGAATTACCAGGCTAAACTGAAACTTCATTAGAACGGCAGACCTTCAACTGCCTTAGTGTGGCGGCACGGCAGGAACTTCAATTTACTGAGCACTCCAAAACGCGTTCAGATTTTCACTTGCTGTTCGATACCAGGATGTAACCACGGTTCTTGCGGTTTGGGCAGGCAGCTTTTCCAAGAAACAGGAAAAATGGACCCTGTATTTTAATTTAAAAACATACTGTCACTGCACTGTGTACAGAAGAATAATGAAGAATTAGCTGTAGGGAAGACCTTCAAACGGTCGTTTTGTTTAAAAAGACAAAATAGAACTAGAAGAAATGTCACAGCCACATTGTCACAGAGAGGCAGCAGGCCATAGCAGCTCGTAATCACCAGCCTGCGCATTTTGGGATGTCTTTGAACGATGGGAATACATGTGCTGCAGGTTTGTTTGGCAAAACTAGCGCGAAAAGTGTGCAAGGAAAGTGTGCGTGCCGAATATTTTTTCTCCGTCTGTCGGACTCAGCAAAGATATGTTGGGAAATAGCCTTACGCCGTTGGAGTTTGAAACCCAAGAAATCTGTAGGAACTCCGTAAACTGTGTAAGAATTGACGATATACGCGTTCTGTCTGCTACTCAACACACGAATGATCTTGAGTTTTGTTGTTCGTCCGCAGCGAAGTCGGCATTTTCTTATACGGGGAGTCTTCTTTCGCGAAAGGAGCTCGGCCATTTACAAGCCGATGAAAGGAAACATTAGGACAGTTCCGGGTTCCTAGGATTCCTCCAGGTTAGAGTACGTCTGATTGTCAAATTACTTACTGCGCACTCTGGCGATCTCTCGTCACTTTGAATTCAGAAGGAGGCCACGCGTGGGGCAACATTTTCTACCAGTGACGCACTGCCAGTCGTCACAAGCAGTCTTTTCTGTCCCAAGGGCTTTGCAGCGGTCCGGGGCTGAAATAGACTTGTCACACTCCTTAGTAACTAATGACCAGAAGACGGGCAGGACAGACTACACAATCAATGGTCCTAACGACTGAGTGTGCCAGCGTACGGTTGAAATGCCTATTTGGTAGACAGATAAGTGAAGTTGTGAAACTTTGGACCATATAGTGACGGAGTGTTGTGCTGCAACTACGTTATGTACTCACGGCAGCAAAGGAAATGAAAGCATGCAAGAAAGAAAGAAAGAGGAAGAGAAGTTGTTGTTATCGCTGTGTGTGTGTGTGAGAGAGAGAGAGAGAGAGGGAGAGAGTCGAATACGACCAGCAAGATTTACCGACCAGATGAGCTCAGTCACATCTGGCACTTAATCTGACTGCGTGATATAGGATCTTGTGCAGTCAGCTCTTCTTTACAAACAGGCTTAGCTCTGCTGACTTCAAGCAATCGTCGATTTCTGTCGGGAAATAATGGGAGGAGTGATTGGGCTAGTAGTCTTTGCACGGGGGGGGCAGCCGCGGTTATTTGGCAGCGGCGGTCACCTATTACGCGCGGGGCTGACTGCAGAAATGAGATGAAGTTGACTGAACCAGAAGATGTCCTCTGCTCCCCTTTTCGAATGCATTCAAGAGACGCTGGTTAATACTGTGGAAAACAGGAATCTCCCTGATCATTATCTTGTGTCAATAGATCGTGGAAACTCAATGTCTAAGTGGGAGGAGTATTAACTCTTTTGATGTTAGACGTTGTTCCACGCGAGGACAAGATGTATTTGGTCCTTTCTAGGACACGTATAAGTTACTCTTATAAAAAAAGGACGAGATGCTATTTTGATTTTAATTATAATGTTCATTTACTGAAAAATTCAAAACTTTGAAATTTATCTCGTTAAATTTGAACATTTATTTAAACAAGAACGAATGAGGACAGAGCGCTATAAATCGTCAAACGACAACCCCAACAAAGTACTGGCAGCGCTAGACACAACCGTATGCTGACGTATGCAATCAAGGGAGCCTACCGTATCCAAACACGTAGCAAAGAGAGAGTCGAAAGTAAGGAACGTGGCAGATCTTCACGGTTGTGTCTAGCGCTGCCAGTACTTTGTTGGGCTTGTCGTTTGAACATTTATTTTTTAATAGACTCGATTATGTGCAATATTTTTTATAGATTAAGATGTTTGTTGATGCGATTCGTGTCGTTGTCAAGATATAAGTTACAGTTAGAATCAGTTGAAACTACGGAAAGTCACTGAGTGTGAGGCCATGCCGGGAATCTTGCTGTTTTTCTTGGGCATGTTTCGGCTTTGTTTGTTTTTGTTTTGGTAAATTTAAGAGTTTTGTCGTGAAGTCATTTTAACCGCAGTAAAATGTTCTTTTAACTCCATTGTGCATTTTGTCTTCCATAGTAAATGCTGCCAATAATTTTGCTGTTCTGTGAAAAGTTGGTTTTGACCTCTCATTTCAAGGAAGAACAGCGAAATTAACGGTTCCTGAATCAGAGCTGCTGTGATTGAAGAGAAATTCAGCCGAATACTTTTATTTTCCTGATTCGTATTCTTTTAAGGCTGGATTCTACTTCCAATCACTGCAACTCGATATCCTGCTGGCGAGGTGTTGGTGGTGGTGGTGACATTGGGGTGGAAGTTCGAGACAGTGGTAAAGATTAAAGAACCGGCAGAGCTAATTTCGGCATGTTCGTTCATGCTGCCAAAATGCATATAAGCTTTTTCGAACGAGCAGGCAGTCATTTTGTTCCTCTCGCCCAACCCCCCTCCCCCCACAAAAAAATCCCGCACACACAAACAACAAAAACAACAAACAATGCGCAGAACCTTTGTCAAACGTCATCGATCTGGTCTAGCGTGACTGAAGTCAGTAAAGGGGGGAATGTTTTACAACAAACATCTTAAACTATCATCAGCAATAAAGCACACACAAGTAGGTGCAGAGTCGTCAGAAGGTAGCGGAATAAAATGTTTGCTGTTGGTGGAAACAAAATTTAAAGTCGCCGGCTAACAACGCTCAGAAAAGTAGCGAGTTTGATCGTGGTCTGACGTCGCTGCAATAACAACGGAAGTTTCATTAAAAAATTGCCACCTCCATAAAACCGCTTAACTTCAATTTGAGTGTTGCATTTTGTCCACTAGGATGAATGTAAAACGAGTCATGTTGGAGATCTGTAGCTGTTTGTACGTGCTTGATGAGAGAGGCAGACCTCGATTGTCCAAACGCGCACATTTACGAGCACCTGCCGTGAACCAGTAACGTTTTTGTGACAGCGCGGCTAGCAACAGACTGAGAAGCGGGATCACATATTACAATGAAGTCGTCGGACAAATCGACTCAAACATAATTATAGGTCCTGTAATGGCAGCGTTTCCTCCAGACACATTACTTGCATCAGCACACAGAGCCTGAAACTGAAACACGAACTGTTACCGCTTTCTCAACATGTCTCCAAGTTCTGGAAGGATTGCAACGTAGTAATCACACGACATAGAAATCAGCATGATTTTGTGCCGTTTTATATGTGCTTAGAACTGTTAGACATAAGCGCTCATGGGAGGAGTCACCTGGGCTTGTCGGTGTATGCGACGGAGCAGAAGAGAACTAGTATTTTGTGATGAAGCGGGTTCGCTTCGCAAAGTTTCTCTCTCTCTCTCTCTTTCTTCCAACAGAGGGGCAGGCCTTTGTTACAGCTCGTTCTCCATACTTTATTGAGTTGCTGCCCAACACTGTCCGTCGGCCAGGGCTCACTGCTTCTCGACCGGTCCGATCCCCCCCCCCCTTTTATAGAGCGACAATGAATGGGGGCGGGCCACAATGAAAGCATTGCCAGCAACAGCCCGAGCTAGCGGGTGAAATTAACGCGGGCAGCACATTTTGTGTTTGTTGCCCGCACAAAAGTATAGATAAAAAAATGAAGAATATATACACAAGAACATGGAAATACGTGATGAATAGAGTGCGCTTCGCTCTTCCTGTTAGTGTAAAGGACAGTTTAGTAGACTGAGGAGGAAATAGAGATAATTACGCTCAAATGCAGTTAAGCTAGGTAATTTGAATAGATACAGATAGGAAATTAGCCTACAAACTAACCTAATCTATAAAGATGGTTGTTAAGTTTACTATCTAAAGAAAGAGCATATCGAGTAGAATACGAAGATGTTAGTTGTTAATGTGTGTAGTTATTCTAAAAGAGTATAGAAGCGTTTAAAGAGAGTGAAGCTAGCACAGCACGTTTAAAAATGCCGCCGCACGTCAGTCACGTGACGCTGGCGGTATCCAGCCTGTAATCTGATACCGCCCGCTGTGAGCGGGTGGTGGCGAAACCGTCTCCGTGATGGCTGCGTCCATCACGATTTGTTGTTAGATGCTTGTGATAGAGGCCTGCTTGTCTTTGAAAACAAACTGCATAACACAATACTTCAGCCGAGACCAAAAATGGAATCTTCGAATGAAAAAAATCCATGTGCAGTAATAAAAAAGATCGTCATTGTATCCGGGGTCAGTAGGTTATTAAAGACAAAACATCACCCGTCTAACTCGATTACAAGAATAGACCTAAACATGGTGTGAGGTGCATGACGACATAACGATATAAATCTGCATACAATACGACGACCCAGTTTGTTAAGGGTACGTGGGAGATGCTTGCTTGGGTGGTTACTGTTTAAGGTCAAGAGCGAAGGCCATCTCCAGGACGGGCTACGGAGGGGGAGGGTGGTGAAGAGTAATGGGGAAAGAGGAAAGAGGAATAAAATCTGAAAACATCCAAGATGGCTGCACGCACAGAAAAAAATACATGTGCCGGACGCGAGTTTGAAATTCCACCGATTTGGAGCACGCATGCGCGGTGTACCAAGTGCGTTGCGCATGCGCATGCCGGTTGCTAACTACAGCAACATTACCTCTACTTAGCATCGCTTCTTCTAGTTACAGCGAAGAGACCAGTCCGTGGGGGTCGATAGCTGAGAGGCGACGACACTGAGTTTCATAGTTAATAAAAAGTAGTAGTTTCGATGCCCGTTTGGCCTACGATTTATTTATTGGGGGGAGGGGTATTCAGGGGTAGGGTTAGGGTTAGGGTTAGGTATTAGGTAGGGCTTCTGTTTTCACGTATGAGTTCAAGCCTGTGTCTTTGTGCTAAACGGGATGAAAGGTAGTCTGCGCATGCGTGCCGCGGGGCAGTGGGATTGCACACTCGCGTGCTGGACACCAGATCCAAACCTACGACCATCTGTTCTTATAAAACAAGCTTCGCCGTGACTGAAAAATGATGTTGGTTTCCATTACGATTGCTTCGGTCTTCTTCAGGCTTCAAAACTACCAGACCATTCTTTTAGTTGACTGATATAAAGGCCGTGCCTCCTAGAGTATTTGATGTGCTTTATATGCTTACCGTTTTCGGTACTGGTTTATACCTTTAAACGTGGAGTTTTGTTACATTTTGACTAGAGCTGCTAAAATACATCACCATGGTGATATCATCTTGGGGCACCAGAAAGTACGCGAGTTCTGCGCCGGTTATTTTTCTAGGCGTTGAGTGTTCGCACATAAGTGAAATTACTGAGTTTCTTCTATCTCCATTCGTTTACTTTGACAAAACCATTAAGCGAAAGAGTTTCAGTCTCTAGAATGTTCTCCTTTTGCCCGTCTCCTTTTGTCTTATAAATGTTTTCCTCTTGTAACTGTAGTGGCTGTCGCTAGAAACAACTTATTGCCTGCCATGGCTGATGCTAGCAAGGCACGCGAGCTCTGACTCTCGCATCTTCCATCTTTGGTGCTGTAAGCACTGTGCTGCTAACATGCGATGCCGGCCTACTTCATACAATGCAAGCAACTCACAAACACGTAGACGGTGTAGCTTAAAACATTCAGCGAGCGAGAGAATATGTGACACAAAAATATATGACGAGGTTTGCTTGACGCGTTGCAGATAGATACAGATTACTAGGTTAAAATCACTTTGCATTTTATAAATTTTAACAGGAATAATTCTTTTTTGAAATAATGCAGTTAAGAACCCCCCTCCCCAAAGAATGGGAGAAATGGAAAGATGTGTGTTTACTGAAATATATTAGACATTACTCCTTTGTATTTTATTACAGGAACTTACGAAGCAGCAATACTCCCTGACCTGACAGTAATCATAGTTACCTAGATGGTTACGAGACTGCTTGAATATATCTTGTAGCAAAGTCAAAGACACACTGGGTGGAGCACAGCTTGTAGTGACCGCGATGACATAACGATCGAGTAAGGATACAATCGGCTGCTGCTTTATTTGAGATCATTCAGTGTTTCACCTGCCGTTTGGTACACGGCAGTGTTGTTACCAGTTATTCTAACGGCTTCAGTTAGAAGTCCGAACTGGCTAATGATCGCTTTGTGAACCACAATCCAGTTTCACATGTATGAATGGCCCAGTCAGAGCTTGGACGTTAAATCCTGCAGACATCAGATAAAACCCTTGTGAAACTAAAGACAGAACGTAATATGTTAAATCGAGTAAACCGCAACACTGTTCTGTTGCTTACAGGTATATTGTGCAAACAAAAATAGGAATGTAAAGTGAATTGTCAATATATCCCAGGTGATGCCTCCATTATATCACACAGGGGAGGGCTTTTCCTAATTCTTCACCCTTTACCTTACGATCAACGGTTTTTCTGGGTTGTGGAGTTCCCGTGTTTCTTCGTTTATGTCTGAAATTCGTCTCAACACTTGGAATTAACGTTTTCTATATCAGCACCTCCTTGATGTGTCCTCCTTTACGCCATCTTCACTTGCTTTTCTGAAACAGATCTATCGGGACGCGCGCCATTTTAAAACCAAACACATGGACACTGCTAACAGGTCAGTCCAGGTCAGGTCCTCCTTGAACATTCTGCTTTAAGAAGCCGTTGCCGTTTAAAATTTCAAATTTCGCCATTATTATATTTGTCGTTTTCATTCATCGTTGTATTAGCAACGACTGTTTCAGTTTCAGCATTCATTTGTTTGCTGTGTTCACTGTCACATGTCACTCCTAGGATATCACCTGTCACTCTTAGCTTAGCCAGCTAGCTCCTCCCCTTTTCTTCACGCTTAGATAGGTGAGTGACGCGCCATTGGTCATGGCAGCTGCCCTGCTCCACCTAGTCTGACCAGAACCGGTTTACTCAAGGTTAATGCGCGAGAACGACCACTACTTAAGGAGGCAAAAACGCGATTAGACACACACACACACAGAGGACAGGACATGGAGAGAGAGTTAATGTAGGAGGACCACAAGAAGCGGACACGTGTAAACCCACTGACCTCTGCCCTCGCCAACTTAGCCAAAAACGTGGGAAGAAGTAAAAGGACTCCAGTTCTCTCGCCAGATACACAGAGGTGTATTGCGCTGACACGCCGACGGACTGACGTGAAAGGGACTACTGGACGTGCCTTATAAGTAAGGTCTGTTCTTGCCATAGATTATCTTAGAGTCTGGGACTCGGGTTGATAAGATAGATGGTTTTATCCTGCCGGAGACAGGAGACGTCCTAAGCTAGTTGCCGGGCAAGTACGCCAAGAGGGTACAGAGAGGTAGTGCTGGTTGTACAGTGTCATAACTTCTTGTCCGTCGTTGAATAGCTTTCGAGCTGTTCGAGTTGTTTCAGTAGTGACAAGAGTAGGTGCTCTGTTGTCGGTCACTTACTGTATTGGTGTTTAGAGTTGAGTAGCTTTCGAGCTGTGTATTGTAGTAAAGCAGGAGTTTCAGTAGTGACAAGAGTAGGTGCTCTGTTGTTGGTCACTTATTGATAGCTTTAGAGCTGTGTATCGCAGAAGTTGTTGTATCAGTAGTGACAAGGGTAGGGGCTCTGTCGTTGGTCACTTATTGATTCAGTTTGTATAGCTTCAGAATTGTGTATCGCAGAAGTAGTGGGTTCAGTAGTGACAAGATTAGGAACTCTATTGTCGGTCACTGACTGTATGTTTGTATTGAGCGGGATCATAGGCCGGTTTGCAGTTTGATTCCCCCTCTGGAGTTTGATTATCTTCTTTGTCTGATACCACGTGGTATGACGTAATCAGGCAGCGTCTTACCCTAGACACGAGCACGGTGATTCTTTGTAAATAATCTGTAGATATATTTGATGTTGTCGAGCCAGTTAGTGGTTGAAATATATGTTGAATAACGGCTCGGTACAGTTGTGTGTTTTACGAGGGTGGGGGCTCTTGAGCTAGTAGTGTTTTGCCTGTGTGAGACTGAGCGGAAGTGTCAGAGTATGAGAATCTTTTCCCTCGGTAGATTTCTCTAGTTATTCACATTATTTCATAGCGTCGTCACCCTCTGGTGTAGAAACCATTGACCTGTTGCAGTAAAGGTTTTGGTGACGATTGCTCAATTAAATCTACATTTTACGAGATCACCATAACAGTTTGTCCAGTAATTCTGAGAAGTCGAGTCCAATAAGTTAAGGTGCGGCCCGCCACGTCACATTCACCAGGACTCAGTTCTAGGGCCTGTGTTTTTTATCTTGTAGGTTCAACCACTGTCTGATTTATAGCTGCCAGCAATTGTGACTATCACAGGTAAGCTGATAATACTGAAGTGACTAAAAGTTCCCCTTCTGCACAGTTCTCTGCTATTTTGTTTGATGTTCGGTCCTTCATCAGTGATGTGTTATGTTGGATGAACAGCCATAAACTAAAACTTAATACAGAACAACACTAAAGTCATGCCTGTAGGTTCGACTCTTCGTCTCAGTTCTGTTGACAGTGAGTTTACAGACATTGGGGGTGAAAGGATTTCTTTGATCCTCTATTAAGTAAGTATCTCTGTGTACACTTTGATCACTTTCTTTGCAACCACATATTGGTTCTGTTTTCCGTGTAGCTTTTCTTGAAGTCTGGAACATTGCTTGCATCCGACCTTGTCAGTCTCTCAGAACCGCTGCTATGCTCCAATCTTCCACTGTTACTGCTTTAACTCTGTGGTCTTATGTATTCCTGCTGAAAAGATCGCTGGGTAGCAGCTACCCCGTGAGGCTTGTCTCTCAGCAATCAAAGCGGGAGCATGTGACACCTTTTGCTCAAAGAACTCCACTGCATTCAGTACAAGATAGCTGTGCATGTTTATTCATTACAGTATAGCTGTGCTTGTATATATCTTCATTCTGATCGTTCACTACTGCCGAATCTATCGGGCTTTCTTACTACCGACCATCCTGCTAGACAAATTAAAAGCTCATTCGCCGGGAAAGATTGAAGTACTGAAACCAAAACTTAAAGCTTCTGGTCAGCGTACTTTAACTGTTTTAGGTTTGGTTCCCAAGTGTGTGGAACTCGCTGCCAGCTAAACTTAGGAATGCTTCTTCACTTGCTGCCTTTAAAGCATAACTTATATATTCCTTTTTGCATTTCATAATTTGACTGATTTTGAAATATGCTGAAGTACTTGGTAATGATGCGCAATGGCTGAACTGTGTGAGTGTGTGTGTGTATGTGTGAGGCTGGTGGTACCTTTGCTGGGTCTTTGTGTGCTTTGTGTGGGTGTAACTCACTTACATTTCGATTGTTTATTATTATTCTTGGTTTCTGCCTACTATCTCTTGCTGGTAATTGGCGTAAAATGCGCTGAATCCTTCGGGTGACTTGAGCTGTATAAGAATGTTTCTTTATCGTCGTCGTCACTGTCCTCCTCCTCATCATCAGAGTGTAGTCCGCATTGTCTGTTCTATTTTGTTTGATTGAAAACCGAAGCTGTGGCATTTGATTAATATAGTTTCCTATCAGCATTGTGATTTGGCGTAGGTAGTAGCTGTTTCCAATGTTCCACTTTGAGGCTTGAGTCCCTTCTTTAACATCTTATAGACCCATGCTATCCTTTCGTTACATACAGTGACCCCACCCTTCCCATTGCTATGGTACCTTGAGGTCACTTACAAGGAGAAAAGAGTACCAGGGCAATGGAAAGAGAAGAACGTTCGAGAACAAACAAGAAACAAGTTAATTTAGCTTCCAAAAGGTCATTCAAGTATCTCTGTGTTTATAGAACCCAAGCCTCGAGCGTTAGCCAGCAGTTCACCCTGCTGCGTCAGCCACAGGGAAAATCTCATCCATATCTCTGTTAGGCAACGATTTTTTTTAAAAAAAGGCGCTTTAACCTTTTCAGTGACAACATTTCTTTTTTGGAAACCACTTGGATCCCCCTCTACGTGAAGACATTTTGGGAAAAAGTAAGTACTACATGCGCGTCAAGATGCCGGAATTGGTTTCAGTATAAAACATGCTTGGAAGCGAGAACTAATTCTTGAAAAATCGATAGCAGCGGGGGAAAAAAAGAAAAAAAAAGACTCTGGAATGAAGATCGGATTTGTTTCTGTAGAACAAACTATCATGCTCATTCCAATGTACAGTGTACCATATATAGTGGGGTTCGAAGAGCTGGGGTGGCTTGCATGAGGGCACGTGAAATACACAGGGCCAATGGGCTTTACGACAGTTTTTTTGACCGGAAGTGCAGGTGCGCGTTCCTGCAGTCCAGCGCTGAATGCTTGGGAGGAAATGTTTCAGCTTATTCTCAATACCCAGTACTTCCAATATCTGCTCTGTGCGGAATAATAAGGGTGTAGAGAGGGTATGGTGAAGAAGCTGTCTTGAAAAGAGGCAAACGACTTTAACGGGATAATAAACAGTGTTAATTTTTGACTGATAAATGTGCCGTTCGCATTCTGTAAACTATTTTGCCACTGCCAGCAAAGTTATTGATGGCTCAGTAGTTTCTTTTCCAGGGGAAATGTCCTATAGAATATTTCTCCAAAAATGCTGAGAGGTTGTTACTATTATAGACTATAGCTTGTCTTTCACTTGCACAGTAAAGGTTGACACTATCACAGTCTAACTACTGTCTCCCCTGCCTGTAACTCCTACCTGCTGGTAGCAGGTGTGTGTACGCAGTCGCAGCACTTCGACGTCACGCAGTTAGCAAGCATATGGTGATCCGACACGCATTGACACGTTTAAATCGAGCTCTTGTCTTCCAGCTCATCTAATTAAGTTATGCAAATATTTTGGTTTTGAAAGGGTTCCATTATAAATATTTTAAAAGAGATGTGCTTATGCTTTACTAGAGACTTGCTTGACATATTTTCGTACATTGTCTTTGTAAAATGTCTTGAACACTGTAAGCTTGTGCGTGTAGTGCCTGTAGAACTTGGGATCTCACATTCCCAATTAAGAGAAATAGTTTCGCATTCTGTATTGTTTCGGTTTTTCGATCGGCAGTTCAGGAGTGGGAGGTATCTAATTATGTAATAAAACCAGTATTGCACGTGCAGCCAGATTACTTAAGGATCTTGCTGACCTGCTACCTGTTTTTTTTAGTTCCCCGTTTTGTCTCATGATGTGCAACAAGTGTGAAATTCGTGTTAAACACCTGGCGCTTGCAAATAACCAGGCGTTTAACTTGGAAACGTTGCTAGTTTGAGGTTCGTCCCTTCAGTGGCTGGGCTTCTATTTAGCGAGCCATTCACCCTGCCTTCCTCTGGCCTTTGAAGCTGCTTGTTTGCGCAGGGGGCCAGGCAGCTTACAGAAGCCAGTTCAGAAAAAAAGTTGGGTGCAGAGGCAGTCCGAGGTGGATTTCAGGCGGGGACAGCGATGACCTAGCACAGACCGCGTTGGAAGTGTGTAGCCTTAACGAGACGACCAAGCAGCAAATAGTTTGTCCCAGCTTGAATTTTAAGTAAAAAATTTCTTCAGAAATACTTCAGCTTAGAAGACTAAATATTTGTACCGAGGCAAACGCGTCTGTCGCCTAATAAGAAAACTTTCTCCTAATGTGTTCCTGACGTACAAATGATGCCCGAATGCCACAGGGACAGCTGTCTAGCCCAGCCATACATCGTGATGCAGACACCTGGTTTTCCTTCGGGGATATAGAAAAGATAGTTTCACTCTTTTCTGACAGCTGCTTTTCCCAAGGAGGTTGTCAGCCTGTTCCTGTTGCCATAGGATTTATTTTCAGCAGCAGACTTTACTGTCAGAGAGATCGCTGTGTTACATAGGAATAGAAGTATGCAGAGAAGCCAATGCAAACGGAAATTTGTAGCCTTGTGTCGGCGCTAAGACGCACAGAGTAACAATAAAGATATTGGTTTACACGGATCCAAGGTCACAATTACAAATCGAGTTTCTTTTCGCAACACTTCCTGTCGCCAAACAATGTAACGAGACGTACAACAGTGGAAAGCGACAAGCTATGCCTAAATATTTGGGAGCGACAAAATGTAGTTAATAGGTGGAAACATACGATGCACAGTCACAGAAATCAGTTTGTATTTGCGCTTTGAAGTCAGAAATATTCAGTAAAATTTAGTTATCAGAATTCAGTGCTTTATGACTCATATTACAGCATACACTTATTACCAACTCATTGGGTGCAGTTTGAAAATACATACTTATGGCATTACTAGTGCTCAGAAGTATTTTGAAAGCTTGGGCAGACAGAACAAAAAGTATTTGCATGTCTGAGACCCCCGCAGCCAGTGCTTTAGTTCACGAATTAATAAACATCAATCGCCAGTGGCTGCCGGGGGGGGGAGGGGGCTAGGAGTTTGTTCAAGACTGAAATTAACCTGCTTTAACATCCTTATCGTGGCCCTGTTTTTAAAAACCTGTTAACAAAGTTTTATTGGCAACACTAAGCATTAACTTACGTCTGTTTTAGCAGGCATTGAACATTCAGCACGCTAAATGCAGAACTATGTGAATATCGTTGTCACCAGTACATAATTGATTCTTAGCTGACATGCTTTATCTATACTTTTCTGTCCACACGTATGTTCACGGACTCGTGTCGCTGGGGTTTTCTTTCTCTGCGCTTGTGATTGTCTGGTTTAGGTCTGGCCAGGGCTAATCAGTGCTGCTGACCGCATTTTTCACGTTTGATCCGTCTGAAATACTACCCGAGCGATGGAGACAGAAGAGAAAGCTCAGCCTGCAAAAATCAATAGGTGTGTGACGTTTTTCCTAGTCATAGTCTACTTAGATCACATAGCCATTTACCGTGCGTTACGTCACTACCCTGTCATTTTGGACAGGTAGGTGGCGTGTGAAGTTCTTTCATAGAGAGCGTTGTTTCGCGCCGCGACGTATTGAGCAGTCTGTTCCTAGTGCAGCATGCATCAACATGTCTATGCATCAACCAAAGATTGTCACCAGTCTTTTTGCATCAACGCAGGCTGCTGTGGGGACTCCCCATGCAGTAACTGTATGGTTAGCGTGGCTGCGGATTGCGGCAGCACAGGGTTTATACCGCCCGCTGAGGCACAAGTTTGATACAGGTTTTATGGACCGGTCTGAAGCCCCCCTGCGCAGCAATATTGTGAATGGCGGTAAGGTTTATCCCTGGGAGATTGTTAATTTCATTGCCGTCGCCATTTCAGCTAGCGAGAAAACCTCATTATCTTGGCTGGTGTGACAGAGACTCTTGACTCTTGTTTAAACCAGAGACGGCGCTAATAAATTATCAGTGAAAGGGTAAACGGGAATTGCTTGTGTGAGCCGACTTTCAGTTTGTTCTTTGTAGCAGATTAACAATTCCTTGGGATCAAAAAGCTATCGTGCCTGAAGCACACATGTATACGCACACACCGCACGCACGGACGCAGACACAGATTTGGTTAGAAGAACCATGTATTGCCAAAGAGAGCATAACTCACGAGCCACCAGACTAGATGTTTACCTGTCAGCATGTCGATCAAGCTGGAGTGTGTGTGTGTAGGGGCTGTGTGGAACTCCATACGTCTTTGGTATCTGCTATGCAAAACATGCAAACCCCCACCCTTTTTTTGTTTTGGGCTCTGATCATGTAACATCAAACGATATTAAGACATGCGGGGAACAGAAACTTCCTTTCCTTCTGCTAGTCTAACGTTAGGCTCGCATAAAGTCTAGAATGAGAAACTGAAATAGCTCATTGTTTGGAATAATGATGGAAGGGCAGCGGAGTGAACAGCTGAGCTAAAAATAGAGGGACACACGTTTGATAAAAAGTAGTGATAGTGAATAACCTTCGTTCACTATGCGGTGTTTCATACAGTTTTTGGCGGTTGCGTCTCAGTGTATCAGATCAAGACAGTTTTTGGCGTTCGCGCGCTTGAATCTAAAGTTGGCGTCATCTGCAAGAAAAGTTTGAAATTTCCAATGCACACGCAGGTATTCGCTTACCCAACAACTCGCACGCATCCGCAGCCGTACACTAGCTTTCTTTCCCCACACACGGTACAGATTTTTTTCATTCAACTGTCGTCCGCGTTGTCACATGACACGTTTGATGTCTGTGCCTTCATACTGGCAGCCGTAAGAAGTGCTGGAGACAGAAGAATAATTGATTAACATCATGTAGAATGTGTAAGACAAGGCTGAAAAGTAGAAATCTCTCTTTTCCTTACCATCGAAATAGCAAACAGTGTATGGAGCATGCAGCGAAATATCCTCGCTTGTTGTGCGATGTCTGTCACGTGTTGGGGTCTGGTGGGTCAAGGAGATTGCACCATAGATTCCAGGTGTGATCCATCCTCGACTCTCAGGCCCTAATTAAGGTCTATTATCCCCTTGTTCAAGCCGCCATCTAGCCGCTCACGTCATCACCAGCCCAGGATTAGTTCCCTGTTTACACTTATGACCAGGGGGTGCTGACCCTAGAAGCCAGGGGCAAGGTGTTAATTACCTGGGGCCGCTGGGGTGGGATTCGTGAAGATGTCAGGCTCACCAGGTGTGCGTTAGTTGTTCAGGGAAGATTACGTAGCTGGAGAAAACTAGCGACGCGTAGTGTC
>SMGT01003977.1:235751-267505 GCA_004794575.1 Lanistes nyassanus
CACAGGCGTTACACTCGTACGTTCCCACGCACACAGACATTACACTCGTACGTTCCCACGCACACAGACGTTACACTCGTACGTTCCCACGCACACAGACATTACACTCGTACGTTCCCACGCACACAGACGTTACACTCGTACCTTCCCACGCACACCGACGAACGTGCGCTAGCTTAGTAGAGCCTTTTATTTTGACGACACAAGCGACAATTTTTCATACAAAAATCCCTTTCAGGTGTGATTGAAAAGGCGAGTTTATAGTATCACTCAGAACTTGCAGTACTTGGGGATGTAATACAGTATTAAAATGAGGAAAGAACTGCGTTTACTTTTTGACATGCCTTTTGAACTTCCGGGTGGCCGCTGTCAGTGACTGCCTGGGAAGCTTGAGGCTGTATCGAGAGCTACCCTCACGTCGCGTGCATATTCCGGTGGTTGCAGGATCTAATAGCAGTAGTCAGACCTGCCACGAGTTTTCCTGAGCAAACGGACTCGAACAGCCTGCTGGAATTGATCGAGGCACTACAGGGGATGTGACGTAGAGCAAAACATTGACAAGAGAATCTAAAATTTCTTACCGCTGTATGGTATGGTATCTCTTGAAGTATCTCAACGTGGCAAGTTGGGTGGGGCCATTTGAGGAACGGTTCTCAAGGCCGTAGAACTCAAAGACGTATAAAATTCGGGTTGGTTTGCATGACATTCGCATCTCCAGGCCATACGCAAAGTGTCTATAAAATACACGGGACAAACGGGCCTTAACGGCCGCTCTTATGGCCTGAATTGCAGACACAAATTCTTATGCAATACAACGTTGAGATGTATAAAATGGTTAATTTAGCCCTTCGCTCCTCCTGGAGCATAGCCCATCGATGACAGTCCTCCAGCGCCCTCTATCATGTGCTGCTCTCTCCAACTGCCCCCAGCCCAGTCCTGTCAGCAGTATGAATGAGTAAACATTAGTGAGACTGTCGCGTTCGTTGTTACCAACAACAGCACTGGAAGGACAGAGCAGGCTGCTGGCCCCATTGAACGCATGCTCCTCTATTTTATACGAAACTAGAATTAAAGCTGTGCGCACACTTTACCCACTCACACACTTGGGCTGGCGTTCAGGATGTTTAGTCACTCGTGTCGCGGCAGGGGTAAAAACGCCAGCTGTGTACAAAGCATCCATAAGAGTACACATGAAATAGTGTGAATGGGCATAACGAGCGTTTTCATGAATCTAAGCACAAATAAGAACGCTTGCACAATCCAGTCCTAGACTATATGTCGTATTGCATAGTGCTGTAGGCCTGCTTATTGTATATATATATATATAGTCATCTTGAGAGCAGTATTACCTGTTAGGGTTTATGACAGAAAGCTTACAAATGCAGGCGACCCACTTCGAGGTTACATAACTAGTTACCGTTTGATGTGCATCTTAAAGCTCGTTTGTCTTCATTCTTCATGGTGAAGGAGAACAAGCAGGCACAGTGAGAAGCATTTTATAATGCCTGTTGAGGAAAGCTCGACGTGCGGAAGCTGTAAGCACAACGTGGAAGCAGTCCGTTGTCATTATACAGAAATAAGTCAAAAGTTGTATAAAGTTATTAACAATTATCTGACGCCTGTGGAGGCTTGACCTTAACAAGTAGAAAACTTAACAAGCGACTATACGGAATTATTAAGCACGCAAATCAAAACACCTAACTTAGAGGTGCGAGGCGAAAAGGTTAAGCTGATTATCGTCTGACCACATTCAAGCTAGCATGACGCATCCAAACATCTGTGGAGGAGAACGGCATCATTCATGTGACCGTAAGAAAGTGTACACGTGAAGCAGACATCAATAAGGCCAGGCTGGCGTTAAGGACACTTGGGACTGGACCGCGATAGCCCCATGGTTCAATAGAATTATAATCGTGTAGGAGACTGTCATAGAGCGTCTCACTATAGACGGCGCGGCTAAATCAATCATACCCAGGGGCTCCCCCGCCGCGCTCTCGGTTTTTTCACGCGGTTCCCTGGCCCCCCCCCCCCCCGGCAAAGCTGGGGGACGCGCTGGTGGTGGCAGTGGAAGAAGATTAGCCGTCCGGACGCATTCGTCCCACCGCCGTCTTCTCGTGGATCTCAAACTACTTTTGATGTAGAGTAGCTTCAAGCCTGGAATCCGTGCACTGACCGAAATTTCGGCATTAACACAAGATATGGGCGTTTCTTTTTTTTGCGTAAAACCACATTTTAAAGTACCCATTACTGAACTTGCCGACTTGTGTACAGGCGTGCGTGCGTGCGTGCGTGCTGTTTGTCTTTGTCACCCGCGAGTCCAGACATGTTTATTAGTCCCCCGAATCCGCCGTGATATAGCCTTAGTTGCTGGCACGGCGTTAAGCCCAAATACCTACCTACCCCCGAAGGCAGACCTAAAGTTTACTTTGTTTTATCCCAGAAGCTAAGAGCTCTCCAACTGATGTATATGTACGCAACAGCATCGGAGTGGCTTTTCAGGAAGGCAGACATCTCATGTCTTCGATTTGTGCTCGTGCAATGTGTGTGTGGCAAATCCAGTCGCGCACTTCGCCATGGAATTATTTGATGGAAGCAGATGTCGGGGCAGCTTAATGTGAGAGCGGGCTTCAAGCATTGCATTATCCTGGGATCTAGAGGCGCTGTGTTTGATGACTGACACTCGCATACTGGATATTCTGAATAGAGTTTGTATGTGTTTGATGACTGACACGCACATACTGGATATTCTGAGTAGAATTTGTATGTGTTTGATGACAGTCACGTGTTGCCTATTTTGAGAAGAATTGATATGTTTTTAGTGACTGGCACAGGCACACACTGGACATTCTCAGTAGAATTTGGATGTTTGATGACTGAGACAGTCACTTCTTGCTTATTCTGAGTAGAATTGGTATGTTTTTGATGACTGACACAGTCATAGACTGGATATTGCGGATAGAGGTGTACACATTTGATAACTAGCACAATCTCATTACAGACTGTGAGAAGAGTAGAGCTTTGGAAGTATTTGATGACTGGGATAATCTCATTACAGATTTTGAGCAGAACTTTGCAAATGTTTGATGACTGGCACAATCACATGTTGTAGAGCTTTGCCCTTGTCTGGTTTCTGTTGCTTGTCAGGAAACATTAGTGAACTATACGCGGAAATTTCTTTTCTATTGTTGCTGGTCTATGACACGCCGCAGGATAGTACCTGATTCCACTACGGAAAGCATCTCTAACAGAAAGACATTTGTATAGCAGTGTTAACACCTTGAGATATCGAGTACAACATGTGCCATCTTGTTAGTTCATGGTGGGGGTCCATTTTCAGTGGAACCTGTAAATGTCTGGTCACAATAGCCAGGGATCGGCTTACTGTATGAGGTCACAGGTGTCCGGGGATCTGTTGACCTGGAACATGGCCATATACGCGCTTGTCTGATCATAACCTGGCCCGGCAGCAGGTCACGCGAAAACGAGTGGTAAAACCTTTAATATCATAAAAGCACACGTTTCCAGTTTGTTGAAAGTTACGTTTCTGTGGACTATGCAGTTCGACAAACATTTCGCACGTCGGGCTAACAGGCTTGTACAAAGTCGAGTAAAACCATTCGCAAAGAACAGTTCCAACTTCTGTTAACATAAATGCAACCTAATTTTTTCAGACCTGTATACAATCCATTGTTGAGGTACATTTTTTACAATAGGATTCTCAAGAGGTTGTAGTCATAATGCCAGCTGCATTTGGTTATTGCAGACAGTTGACCTGGTTCCTTTTCTGTTGGAAGCTAAGGTTTCTATTTGGCTTAGCCAGACCATGTGAGGCTGCCTTTAGTATGGAATGACGTGGTCCAGAGACATGAGAGACGTGGGAGTCCCTGTATGAGCGAATAGGGAAACCAACTTTAGAAGCCGTACTGAAGGAACTGCAGTCCGCAGCAAACACTCTTGTTACTAGTTAGGACAAGTCCTTCACCGCTTATAGGTAAAAACCTTGTAGCCATGTGTATTGGGAGCATAGATGTGTCCAGTCACGTTGCCTACTGTACCTCAGTGTCGTATGGCACAGACCCTCCAGGACGATACTGTCTTCGTTTGCCAACCTCAGGGTGGCTCGCTGCTAATCCTGTCTGCTGTCACGCGGCGGGCCGTGGCCTCTGGCTTGTCCCTGCGCTTGCTTGAGTGTGGGCACTCAGAGAATGTATACCTTCGCCCCCAGCTGTTTCCTTCTTACCAGCTAACAGCCGTGACAACAATCTAAGAAGTGGGGCGCACATTTTTTAATGTGTTTTGTCAGGCGAGAGTAAGCTCTCACAGATAGGACTGAGGCATGGTGACATATAACTTGTCTGACCTACCTGAGGGTTGGAGCGTGGGTTGGGGAACAACGGCAACAGAGCGCTATCAAATATGAAGTAGCCCTTTTCTCTGCTCAAGGAATCCATTGTCCTGCCTGCAGCACGATTGTCTGTTGCTGTGCGATGTGACCTGGTAGTCCAGATCGCGCGTCACGCTTGTGTTGTATACACTGTGATGTGGAATCGATAGGGCGTGACATGATTGGATCCGTCCTTCAAATCTGTATTCTATATTTTATCACGGGGAATCGAGTTTTCATTCTTCTAACCTTTATACGTGGTTTAAGACTTGGTTGAAAACATGTCTTCTTTGATTTCTTATATATTTGTATATGCTGTGATTTGTTTAATCCATTGGCTTTAATCTTCTGGATACAATCCGTAGTCTTTAGTATATGCGTGATGTGGTGCTTATCACCCATTCATCTAATGTAGTTATGTAAGCTGTTGTGTACTGGTATGTAATGATCGAGGGAGAGAGAGAGAGAGAGATGTATAGGTTGTGGGTGTGAAGACGTGGGTACGCGCGCGCGCCAGCGTGTGTGTGTGTGTGGAAATGACTACCCATGTTGTCAGTCTGAGGATGGTGCGATGTGGAAGGCAGCTTAAGTTTAGTTTCTTCTCTGCACGGCATGGTGCCAGAGTGAACGGAGCTGTAGGAGTCTGGGGAGGTGCACTTAATCCTTGAGCCCCTCATACATCAAGAAAAGACGACAGGTAGAATCAGGTCGCCCTGTCTCCTGGCACGCCTGTACAGCCAGGGTCTAGCCCAAGTCCAGCCGGTAACAGCGGTGCTTGATAAGCATTGCCGAAGCAAGGGTCTAGCCAGAGACAGCGGTGTTCCGCGCACTTCTTTGTGAATGCCAGTCTTAGTGACAGTGGAGCAAAGTTCTCGGGTAGCAGCAAGAGTCCGGAAACGCCAGAAAGAGGAGGCGCGTATTCCCTAAGAGCTAATATTTCATGCCACTCTCCTTTCATATACTTTCCTTCGTCGAGAATCACCAGATGATGGAGTGGGAACTGGGAAGGTGTCATCTGTAGTATGCCAGTCACGCCGTGTGGGGACTAAACTACAGCCCGACCATTGTCCTATACCCCCCCCCCCATCCTGCTACCATCAGCGTCTAACACCGTACGACAAGCGCACCACTATCACGACCATCAGAACCACTGTGCTTGCTTGCTGGCTTCATGTTGTTTATATTTATGTTGACGTGGGGAGCAGAATCAACAGAAAAAGCAGGCGCTCGCGTCTGTGTTCCAGGCATGTACGCAGAAACACAACGGCACTTCACATACAGGCTAGATCCGATTGAGGCACGTGATGGTGTGGTTAGGAGGGCGTGCACAGCTCATGATTTAGATATTTAGTAAACATCCAAGTGATGAAGGAAAAAAAAAATAATGAAGGGAGTAATCTCCACTCTGCTTAGTAAAACATTTACTTGAAGAAGAAGAAGAAGAAGAATTTAGTCCAACACACAACGTTGACATTTTCCACTTTATATTTTCGTGAAAGAAGCGAGTTGTTTACAACATCGTCTTACGTCGTCTGACCTCGTCTACTGGTCGGGAAATGTAATGACTTTACAGCCAGAGATCGCTCCTAGCATCAATGAACAGCCCAGTCGTGCGGAGCTGACACGTCTGTCTTGTACACCCTGCGTGCACTGTGCGGGGAAGTGCTGAGAGCAAGCTGGTACTCTGATGGCCACTAAAGGCCCAGGCGCAGTGCACGGACGTGCTCTTTGTACTCCGAGAGGTGAGCGTAAAGTGCACAGAGCCACTCAGGCTTACCGACTTGTTTATGATCAGAAGTGCTGATACGAATGACCGTGAAGCCCAGCACAGCACTACAGTCTTCGGAACTTTTTATTGCCGCCTGAAAAACAAAAGAAGGCTGCCTGAGCTGGGGAGTGTGGCTGTTATTGTGTTAACCGCCGTGCTACAGCGTATGACGCTGAAAGGGCATAAAGTACACAAATCAAACTGAGTTATTTATTGTATTAGTGTTCAGCAGTTTTCTGGAATGCCGGACGCCTCGGGACTGGCAGTACCACCATATGTAATAACACAAACCTTAAGTCTCTGATAGTAATAACAAAGCATCGCATAGCAGGGATCGGCTATTTGCCTAGGCCTCACGACCTGTTAAGTGTCCCCCCTCTTTATCTCAACATGCGGAGTTTTATTTCTGTCCTGCTTATCACTTTAATTGAACTTTTGGAGGAGTTCCTTAAAGTTTGTGGTCTTGTCTATAAGATTCTTAAACATTGTTAGGTTTTGTGCAACGTTAACTTTAGCATGTAGTGAATTGCAATACTTAATAACTCTATATCAACCGAAAAGGCACTCTTGTTAGTATAACAGTGTTTCACGAAACCTTGCCTTAATAACTTAAATAAAGCCATACACTGGTGTTTTCTCTTTTTAAAAAACAGTCGGCAGGACTTTGATGGCCGCAAGATTTAGTTCCCTCTGTCTGTAAGGTGTGAGAGAACAAAAAATTCGTCATTTAAGAGCTGCGCAGGATATTCGATTAGAACTCCTATCAGGCAGAATAATGATAGAACTCGAGTACTTATATTTGAAAAAAAAATCGAATAGTGAAAATTCGAACAATTTGTTTTAATTACCTGAATTGCACGATACTGGCGCCTAATTATTCAAGCACGGAGGTTACACCCGACTGGAAGCTGAAATGCGAGTAATTAATAACAAAATTGTTAACTATACAATTTATTAAAAATGGTGATACACAATTGATAAGTAGGCAGATAGGTAGATAGCTAGGTAGGTAGATAAATAGATAGTACTCTTTGTAAGTGCTCACGCTTCAATGATAATAATTTAATACTTTCGTATTTTTGTCGCCCTCCCTAAACACCGAATATTCGTAGTGAGCCGAATAGGGAAATTGGTATTCGGGACAGCCCCGCCTGCCACCCGTCTTGTGTAACATCAACATTCTTGTACTTTATTACAAGTCCTGAAGGCAGGTCGCCAAAACACCGTCTGTTTTCGTCATTCCTGCGCTTAGACATTTAATACAGACGTCGCGTGATTTCATATCCACATTCTTGTGTTTGTCCAGAGCACAGAAAATCAGGTCAAGGCGAGACTTTGATGTGTTAATTTTCTTCATTAATTTTGTTTCAGTGTTTGGCTTTTAAGTAGGTTTTGAACTAATTTCATTTGAATGCTTGACATTTTCTAGTCTTTATATTAATAAATCTGACACTTGTTTCTGCCGTGTGCAAAGGGCTAGTGCGAGTGCAGACGACGGATGACGGGGATCGGTAGAGGCAGGCTGACATACTGACTTTATTTATGAAAAAGGCTATTGTTAATATTGATAGAGAAATCTATTGTTATTGCTGGTAGAAAAGATAATAATATTGGTAGGGAAAACACCTACTGTTAATGCTTGTGCAAAAATGTTGGTGTCTACAGCACGAAATAATAGTGATGTTTCCGTAAAACGAAAAAAAAACCCTCCAAAACAAAACAAAACAAAACAAAACAAAAAAAAAACAGAAAAGGGAAAGTGTTTTGTTTCTGTCAACATTAGAGATCTTCAGAGAGCTATTGAATTTCAAAGTATGTATAGGCACATATAAACACAAAGTCATACCCATGTGATGTGTGTTCACTTACACAAAGCCGTACGCACATACACAAAGTCATACCCACGTGATGTGTACTCACACAGTCATACGCACGTGATGTGTACTCACACAAAGTCATACGCATGTGATGTGTACGCATTTACCAACGCAGTGTCATACTACGTAAATTGCTCAAGAACAAGAACGGGAAACATCAACAGCATTTGAAGTTGTCACAAGGCCCGACATAACGTTTTAATGGGTTGTAAAGACACCTGCAGACACTGCGTGAGCACCTGCTGTTGAATAGGAAGAGCTATTGCTTTAAAAAGCACAGTTCATGAACACGGTTTAAACACGTTTCGGACACAGATTACCCCGTCAGATATTACTGAGACTTATTTTGAATTATTCAGCTTCACTTGCTTCAGTTGAGACGCAGGTGAACCCTGGTGCAGAACCGTATTGAGCGGAAGCCGTCGTTGGACAGTGGCGCAGCGGACGACTCCTTCCATAACTGGCTTTCCCACTTGCTGGTTAGAAGGTCGAACCGTTACGTCACTAGTAAAAAGCTATTAATCTGTTGTAGCAGCTTTTGATTAATATTTTTTATAGTTCATAATTTGTATCAGTAAGGGCAAAATGGATGGTTTTACACCTGGTTCAGTCCAAGAAAAGTCCTGAAGAGTGTTCTGATTTTTAAAAAACCGAAAGGAGGAGAAGGTGGTGAGGCCCACGGGCATTTTAATGGAAATGACGACAACAAAACGTCAGCAACTGTCAGCTGTCTGTCGGGCTACGCTTGGATGAAACGTAAACGGTTCTGTCCTGCCTTAGAGGTGGCATGACGACAGACAGTTCAGAATAAAGCCTGATGAGGATTTTTTCGTGGCTGGATTTTCTCTACCCAACCATTGCACGAAGCTTTATTCCTCTCCCTTCCATTTCTGTACCCTTTGCTGAGACGGTGTTATTGTTCTCTACCAGCGCACTGTACCTCGCTGCCGTTGGTAGGTTTGGTTTAGAACGTGCGAGTTTTCGGCACGTAAGACGGTCGCCATGACAGCAACTAGGGAACCTTCACAGCTTGTGCAAGCGAGCCTTATTTTAGATATTCCCCAGCAATTCTATTCTACTGAACGAAAAACGATAGTTCCAGAGATTTTTTCCCCCCAGGCAGGCTATGGCTGCTGTGTGTGCTGTAATCCGAGACGCGCGTGATCAGTCTTAGCGCAGGCAACAGGATGTTGGGAAATAAAGTCCAAGAAAAATTGCATTAACCTGCGCAGTTTTCGACCCTGACGTAGCCTTGATAGATTCGGTCTGACAGAGAGTTTGAGCAACATGTCTGTTGTTATGTGATGGCGTTGTTTATGTGATGGCGTTGTTTATGTGATGGCGTTGTTTGTACTTTTTACAAATATTGCAAGAAGTTAAGTGACAGAAGTGGCATGTCATTCTGCTTGAGGATGGAAGAATTGTGAAAAATAAACATTCCATTACACCCACACAAGCCTTCTCCCAAATAATCTCAATAAATACGCAGAAATCAGAAGACGCCTTAATGTCGGTTGTCTGAAGGTAGCAGTAGGGATAGTACCTTCGCCTCTAACATTTAACTCTACAGACGTCCTCTTACATCATCAGCGGGGCGTCAAGTCCTTCCTGTAATAACAGCTGAAACTTTTAACAGCTGTCACTTTCCAGAGAATCACTGCGGCTGGTATCTTAGAAACCTGCTTGTTGGCATGACAACCGCAGGCAGCCAGCCATTTAAAAAAAAGTGCTAAGTGTCAAAGCCTGCCCAATCTTTCCACTGAAAATTACGTATACATGTCAACAGGTGTTACCATTCCAGCTGTCCGCGCACCCCACTGATTTTGTTTTTATAACAGACTTTGTAGACGAACTGAAATTGTGGCAGATTTCGTCATCGATTTTTCTCATTTCGTTTGGGAAAATGGCAGATGGTCCAGAAAGGACAGTGCGCAAGTACCTCTCAAACCCTCCCTTTGCACCACCAAACGCTTTCTCATAGTCAGAACCCTAAAATTAACTAAACGTTTACGTTTAAATTTAAATCCCAGGCCTACTTCTGACCTTTGAAACAAATAAGAAATAAGCAAGCTGGTAATTAAAAAAATCCTAGCTACGATTCAAGTCTGCAACACGAAATACAAAACTCTCGAGCCCCCAGATTTTCATCGCAAGACTGTGTGTTGACTGAGCTCGTGACGTAGTGGATGTGTAACATACGAAGTAAGATTTCGCTGAAGTACTGGGAGGAACACAAAACAGTATCACACGAAGCAACCTGAATAGTGGTTTTCTGCAATGGCTTTTTGTGAAGAAAATTTCAGAGTTTGTCGCGCACGCAGTCGCGCTAAAGATACGATCTTCGGTCGCACCGAGTTATAGTATGTGTAGTGCTTGCGAGCCAGACAGGCCGTGTACAGCCAGATCAATGTCGCTTTGTGGCTATTATATTGCACAGTCCCTCCTGAACATTAAGTTTTAATCAGGTAGGATTGTGAAAATAGATATAGCGGTCTCCCGGTTTTTGTGCTTGCATCCTTATGTTCTTTCCTCTGCTTTTATATTTTCTGCAGACAAAATACTGTCGTTTGATGGCGGGGGTAGGGGTGGGGTTGAAAAATATATGATAGTCAATTCCTCATTCTTTTGAAAGATTATTTTCATTGTTCCTGTTCGTTTTAGCATACCCATACCGAGCATGTGCTTCCTGTTTGCATAAAACAGTTTCGCGTTTTCTAGACTTAAAAAAAATTGTCATTATAATGAACCTGTGCAAGGGACCTAATTCATTTGCCATCGCAGTTGGACAGGAGGCCGGAGGTTTTGGAATGACCTTAAGGGTACAGAGGTGACGTCTTCCGCTCAAGCAGATGGGCATGCACACAGGGTCTTCAGATTCCACATAGAAAGCTAAGATGGAGCCGATGTTTCTGAATTCATTGCCCCCGAAGCTTTGGTCGCGATAGACAGAACGGTGAAGGACGTTAGTGTTACTGCAGCAGCACATCAAAACCACACGGTGTCCTGCCGAAGGCGATCGAGGTCAACACGGAGCGGGGGACGCAAGGGAAATCAAAGAGAGATGACCAGGCTGGGGCGCCTGACTCTCAGTGCTTTTATTTCACTGCGGCTCGCCCCTCACTGTGGCTTGAGCAGTGCGTTCATTTTCTTGTTCTGTCAAACTGAGACACCGTGGGATGGTTTACGTCTGTACACTTCTGTTTCGCGAGCCTCACGCTGTCAAATATTTATGCTGTTGACAGTTTGTGTCTTGAGGGTAGTGCTCTCTGAGGATTACCCTTTGAAATATTTATGTCTTTTGATTGTAGTAGACGGGTTTTAAGCACAATACATTTTGCATATGTCAGTATAAATTGTCTCATTTGACACCCCACCCCCAATTTTTGTCACTTTCTGTATCTTTTCTTTTTTCCCATTAAATGTGACATCAACATAGAAAATGTCTCAGTTTTGTTCCCAGTAACTGCATGCGGAAACTGCAGTTTTTAAATTCGACTTCTAACTTGAGAAATCTCAGTTTCCAGTAACCGGGAAAAATGCACTTTTTAATGCGACCTCAGACTTGAGAATGTCATAAATATCTTTCTAGTAACTGCGGAAATGGAACATCAAAGTTGAAAATGTCTTAGTTATGTCTAGTAACTGCGGAAAGTACACTTTGGCAACAAGTGGGTGTAGCTGTGAACAGTTTTTTTTCTTGCATACAAAGAAAGTTTCACGGCTTTCAGCTCACCGTTGACTTTTGATTGGATGCTTTTCTTGGCTTTAGGGGCCCGATGTAGCTAGTTCTGCGAATTACTTGTTGCTGCGTCTGAAGGGACGAATAGGTTTCAGGATGGCCGCTTGCTAGTGGATATGTGTAGATGCATGTATGAGTGGATGTGTGTAGATGCATGTATGAGTGGATGTGTGTAGATGCATGTATGAGTGGATGTGTGCAGATGGCAGTGTTGTACTGAGGCTAGTTGAATCCAGCTGAGCCCAGGAAATTATTTGTCCGCCCCTGGAACTTCACATTTCCTGGAGTTTCCTGCCATCCGACATAAACATGAATAGCGCCAGTCACGGACTTTTTTGGCACGCGGGTGGTGGTGGTGGTGGTGGGGAGTAATCACGATGGAGATACCGGAAATAAGGTAGGCTGGGTTAGGGAAGGGGGACCTAATTTACGCAGTCCCTGGGTTCTACCAACATTCGTGACCTTGTCCTACTCTGACTGGGTCTAGTTGTGGTCTGCATGTCGAGGCGAGCACATCACGACTGTTTAATTGCGTGTGCTGATGTGCTAACAAAGTAGCCATCGTACGAGGAAACAGAGAAACTTAAGAGGAGGAAAACTGAAATACCAGGAAAAGAAAGGAGACGCAGAACCAATAGGAAGGGGACAAAACTATGATAATGATGTTAAGACCAGGAGGGGGATGGGGTGAAGATGAAGGATGGATGACTAGATGACCAGGAGGAGGAGGAAGAGGGAGGAGGAGGAACTACCGGTATATTACACGGGAACTACGGGTATATTACACGGGAACTACAGGTATATTACACGGGAACTACGGGTATATTGCACGGGAACGACGGGTATATTGCACGGGAACGACGGGTATATTACACGGGAACGACGGGTATATTGCACGGGAACGACGGGTATATTACACGGGAACGACGGGTATATTACACGGGAACTACGGGTATATTACACGGGAACTACGGGTATATTGCACGGGAGCTACGGGTGTATTAAATCTATCTCGGCTCAGATCGAATCTGCAACTATGACAAGTCGGCTGCTGAGGTTGTATTTATAGGGCCTTAATGTCAGCGGGTGACAAGCAGGGCATTGGACGTCGTTCCCGCTGATAGGCCACCATGGAGCGACCTAGTCACGTTGTTTCTTGTTTTCTGTGAACACGAAAGTTTTTTCTGCTAACATTTATCGACAATTAATGTATTTCTGGAAAAAGCATGCGAATACACATATTGTCTTAGTCAGGGTCATGGAAAAGTGTGTGCCTTATCGATAGAGCTCGTCAGACCGAAAGGGCGACGAGGACGTGGGACGACAATAATAAGAAAACAGAACCAACACTAACAACAAATCACAGAAATTTGTCTCCCAGTGCTTCTGCGTTAGGCTAGAAAGTTTTGCTGAGTAGCCAGCACTAATAACAGACAGCACACTTTCTTAGGTAGCCAGGGCTTTACGAACAGCTTGAAGAGGAAAACAGTGCAGTGGTAGTGAGAATTTACCGTACGCATGCACTGCGTGTTTCTCTTCTCAGAGGCATTGAACGTTTCGCTTGTATTAGTTAAGTGCAGTATGCCTGATTAGTCGGGCTAACTCTCGCAATTTACTGAAACAGTTTACACAGTCTGTCGAATCACTTGTGTACGGGATTTCTATGGGTGTGGATGCATCGACAACACCTCAATCTTCTTTTCCGCATCCTCATCTCCTTTCATCCGTACTTCCTCCCTTCTGTGAGCGTAATGGTGTTAGTGGGGCAGTCGACAAGGGCTTGGCATGGAGTGAATTCATTTACACAATGGCCGACCTTTTCGACATTTCGTCACAAATTGATTTGTATTTTCGAGAACATGTTGGCCAATAATTTCCATGGAAATTTCCTGGTTACATTTTTTTTACTGTAACATTTTTTTGTGTGTGTCGATCAACTTTGTTTTGTGTTGTGCGTTGTTGAGTGTTTTTGAATAAAGTTGGTAACAACAGACAGTGTGACATACTGTTTGCAGTGCGTGTTTTTGAGTCGCGCTTCCTGAAGACTAAAGGGGATGTGACCGAAAGTTTCACTCTCACGTTTGGTGCAGATCGTCGAAGTTATGTGAGGTTAAAAGTGACGCTGCAGTCATTGGTTCGTGGATCTCTTTCGTCTGTTTAGAACTACAGCAGACTGTGCGTGAAGCGGTTCTTCTGGAATAGCTTTTAAAGGGGCTTTGGTAAGTAGGAAAAAGGTGGTGAGGAAATAGCATTAGCAGCTGACTGATGCTCACAATAGAGCTTTTTGTTAAACCTTACTATTTTATAACCTGCTTACGAAGAGGAAAATACAACAGGTTGCAGTTTTTTTAAAGGCAATACAGTCACATTATTGGCTTGTTAAAAGAGTGGTCGCGTCATACCTCAGAAAGAAATAAAGAACTACTTCAATGATAGCCTTTAACAAAAATGCTCAAATAAAATCTTAGCATGTTATCAGTATCATGGAAAAGTGGCCGCTTTTTTGCACCAGTTATATTTGTTGCGATCATCATCCACTAGCTATAATGAGGGGATTTAGTGCGATCCTTTTTTTCTGAACTTAGAGGTCGTCTAGTTGTGCAGTTATGCAGAAGCACACAGCTTGTGTCTTTAACACGTAGGTGCACTTTCTGTGACATGGTGCACGACAAACTTCACTTGCTTGGCAGTGCAGGCGAATCGGAAAGGTAAGGCAGAGCGAGAATGAAGGGGATTTAAAGAGGTACTGCGATCAACATGCTTTTATTTAAGAAACCGTTAAGCATCTTTAACAAAAACTGGTTTCGCAAACCAAATGAAAATCTGGAAGGTGATTTAGAGATATTTGACTATGAACATAGACTTTTTCACCAGCCCGCCCAAACCATCGCCACACTTCCTTTCCAGGGCCGAAATTAACCTGTGAGGTCATGATTGTGTAAGCTAGGATCGTCTGCTTGCCTGCAGTGGCCAAGAGGGTGAAGCGCGTCATGTGTCCTGCGAAAGCAGCGATAATTATGACAATTCGGTTAAGAATGAGGCACAATAATACTAGTCACAGTGACGAATACACCATAAACGATGATAATGAAAAAATGGCCTTTACCATTCCAAACCATACCAGTCTTCAAGTTCAGATCTCCTCGCAAGACAAACCACAACACGCGCTATACAGCACGATGGGAATCTGCAGTTTAACTCACAGAAAGATCCAAACTGCAGACTTCTGTCTGACTGGTAAGTGAAGCAACGCACTAGCAGCGCATAAAATTAAACTGATGCTATAAATTCTAAGTAGATCATCCTTACTTGATTCTGAGTCATCCAAAAGGTGTTTTTATTGTGACTTAGACACTTCAGGTCCTATTTGTTTACTGTATTATGTAGTCCTGAACTCCCTAAAAAAGCAACTTGCAATGATCACACATAAAACTCAGCTTCGAATCTGTACTAAAGTCGTCAAGTATATTTGTATAGGGCTAAGATATTTACATCCTTAAACTAGATTAATTAAAACACAATTTTCATGTTTATGTATAATATAATTTCTGATTTGAACTGAATCTGAATGTGGCAGGTCTTACAAACACTCTCTCACCAGATTTATATAAATATTTGTGTATATGTATATATTTCTATAATCTCACAAATGTACATGCATTTGACTGTGTTCTCATGTAGCAGGTGGTGTTTTGATAAACGCACAAATAACAGGCATTTTAAAGCAAACCAAAGGACTTTTTCAAATGCTACAAGGCCAGTGAAGTTTTTTGGTTATGTACAAGCTTGTACATTGTTTATCTGCATGCTTGTACAAGTATTGTTTATATTTTAGCGATAAGCATTTTGTAAAAACATTGTTTACAATTTGTGAAAGTGTAGCGCCTCGTGTGCTTGATATAAATAGGTGCACGTGTGCCCACTGTATGCTTAGTCCAAAAGTGCCTGAGTGCTTGTGTTGTCACAAGGCGGTGGATGCAAAACCATTACAAGAGGAATCCTCTCAGTACATCACCAAACATTCTGACTTCCAGTCTGTCTGGCTAGATGTGTATGTGTTGAGGACTACTTAGTTTGAATACAGACAATTGCATGGGCATGACATCACAAATCAAAAGTACATATTTTATTTCTTGTAACATTGCTATCACAAAGATCTTGATGAGACTTTGAGGGATTTGACATTTCTTGCTGGAAAATAAGGATCATCATCAATAAATAATATTCTTATTGTCATATTGACATGCTCTAGGCTTTAGGTAACGTAATAAATTGAACACACCAAGCAAACACAAAGTTTTTACTTAAACATTTTTTGAAGCTCAGGTTCCTCCCCTCCCAACCCCACTCCCAAATCATGACTGACTAGACACTAATAAAACTGATGTCTGCTTTTCACTGTTGTGCAAGCTAGAAATTAAATCAGTACTACAAATTTAAATATTTTTTTTTTATTGTGACAGGGTGAAAGTGGTAATTCATACAATTCCTACTAGGGACTAAAATCCAACAGAGAACGAAAAGCATTTCAATATCAGCAGTGCAGTGGTAATGCTAGAGTTGTTTTGCTGACACAATAAATTTATGCTGTCACCCCTGGGGGTGTCAGCACACAGTTGTAGCCGTATGTGGTTTGCCATGTACGATCGAAGAATAGTTGCCTGTGTACGTCTTGGTCTATCGATTATACAGAACTATCCAGCAAACGTTTATATCACTTATCCAAAATGAACTCTCTTTTCTATGCATGCAGATAGCAGTCTAGGCTGAAATGCAAAACGAATCTTGGAATTATTAGTTGGAGCAACGATGGAAGGCTGCTCGGGACGTTTGGGCAAATTTAACTCATTCTTGTCAGTTTTTATTTCGGGTCTGCAGAAAGGGAATGTAAACTAAAACACCATCAGCGTTAGTCCACATTCTCTAACACCACAGCGCTTTTTTGAGGTCTGTTTTCTGGAAGAGAAGCATACAGGGCTGTGTTGAGTGTCGTCTGCTAATACTAACTGGTGACGTCACGCGATCTCACTTCCGCTTTTCGAGTTTGACCAGGTGAGCTTTCCCGAAAATAATTAAATATAAATTAACGTCACGGTTTTTTCGTAAAATAATGAACGCACCGTTATTGATCGCCCAATTGGGCAGAGGGCAGAGGTCGGTGGGTTTACACCTGTCCGCTTCTTGTGGTCCTCTTACATTAACTCTCTCTCCATATCCTGTCCTCTCTGTGTGTCTGTCTCCCCCTAATCGCGTTTTTGCCTCCTTAAGTAGCAGGCGTTCTGACGCATTAATCTTGAGTAAACCGGTTCTGGTCAGACTAGGTGGAGCAGGGCAGCTGTCATGACCAATGGCGTTTCACTCACATACCTTAAGTGTGAAGAGAAGGGGAGGAGCTAGCCGGCTAAGCTAAGAGTGACAGGTGATATCCTAGGAGTGACATGTGACAACCCCCCCCCCCTTTGCTGAAGAGGATGCCCCCGGCACCTCTCTAAAAAAAACGGCACATGTCACTAGCGCGTGAACATGAAACAATTCTACAATCATCAAAATAAACACATCATACAGATGCTAACATTCCTCGCTGATGTAACTACGGACATCTGTCCACCGGTAATTAAACATAGAGGATCAGTCACTCATTTAATGTGACGAGATGGGTGAGTTATTGATCGCAGTACCTCTTTAAGTGAAGCTGCTTGGTATTGGGCGGGTAATGGGGGATTAATTACCCTTTCCCTGACTGGAGGTCGATGCTGGTGCAGCCTCGAGAGATCCGGGTCGTCTCCACTAGGGAGGGTATAGCTAGGTCGGTGTGAATGTTTTCTTCTGACCTCCCTGCGTCGTGTAAGAGGGCTATACAGGCAGCTACGTTTCCTTACAGTATCTGTAGAGGCTTTGATGACCGCAGTTCATTGTCTGAGAAAAGTAGTTTGCTGTCTGGATCGTGAGGACAGTAGGACTGATGAGACGACCTGTGTATTGTTTTAGTTTCATACTTCGGTCTTCCCCGAACTGTGTGTATTTTAACTGTCAGGACATTCGTCTGAGTTAATGACGTTCTACCAATTGCTTATATCTGTCTTACAATGCAGGTGTCATTGACCATTTACTGTCATTTTTATTTCTGATCTGGACGGGGAGAATGGAGAATAATTTTGTTATGATGATAAACTGAGCGACATCTTGATTTAATTGCTGGTGTCATTACACAAAACAGAAGCAGAAAACATCAAGACTCATCCTTTGATGGGAAAACGTTGGTCGGTGTGTGTCTTCTTACAGGCTCTTTCTGTTGTCTGTTGCTGGCAGCTTGAAGATGTAGACGCCATATACAGGTGACTCTCACAGACAATCGTTTGAGTATGATGTGGCGTCGAAAACCTCACGGCAGACGGGGATGGCAGTCCTTTCAGACACGAGGCGGGAAAAGTGAACTCTAGCAGAGGGAATATGAAACATCTTTCATTGTGGACTGTGCTAACAGGTGGCATGGCGGGGCCTGTTTGGCCTGTTTGCCAGGTAACGTTTGACGTTGACAACGGGACGCTTTGCACAACACAGGGGTGCGAGCACTGCTTTCATCCGACAGTGTTTTCATGGCTGGCGAGCGCTTGCCACGAGCGTCCGCCTGTGTTGATTCAGAGAAAGATGGGATTGGAGAATGGGCAGAGAAAACTGTGCGGGAGAGAAGTGGAAGTTGTGGAGATCGATCTTCCATTAGTTTTGACATTATGTAGCGTGTGATGCACGAAGATTCTCTTTCAGGCCTGCCTGATACCAAAGAGCACGAAAACTGTACAGAAGTGTGGAAAACAAAGGTAAGAGAGTGTAGCCAGACCTTCTCCCTTCCTCCCCGCCCCCCAGCCCCCCCCCAGCCCCCCCCCCCCCCGCACACACGCAAAGTTTGCCGATTGTTGACGTACGAGCTGTTTTTCCTGTCTGCGGTGATCTGAAAATTCTACAGTAGGAAATATCCTGCTGTATTGCGTAGCCACTTACAGAACATTTTCAGGTATCCCCATTCAGGAATGGCCGTTCACAGAGACACTTTTCGTGGGTCGCACTTATGTGTGTACACTGGAGATCTTGTGTGGTGCTGAAATTAGTTTCATGAGCGCTTCGGAAGGAAAGCGCCGCCTGTGGTTGGAAGACCTAAACATTGGTGACAGGGCAGCACGAGTACATACATTGCAAATTCCTGCGTGCATTCTTTAATAATAAATATATGATCACATTTCTGTTTGCAGTCTGTAATAATAATATATAGTCATATTTCTGTTTCAAGCTGGCATTCCTCGTAAAATATGATCAACTGAACCCATCGTGGTTATTTTTAATGAATTGTTTTTGACGACCTCAACCACTGTCCGGTAGACTGTTGGCAGTGTTCATAGAACTGCTTCGGATCGCAGTTTGCGGGACGTGGAACCCAGCAAAGTAATTTTTTGTAGTGTGATATCTACGTCACCACGCGCTTGTAGGCAACGTAAGAATTTGATATAGCTACACACAGCAGTGAGATCAGAAGCACTTAGCCGCCATTTTGTCTGGCGTGACATTACGCCACCTCGTGTCATTTGTGCATTGCGCTACCGTCGCGTCATGATATATCCCGGTATCATAGATGTGTGCCCCGGCTGGGCTGATCACGCCTACAAGCCAGCACAAGGGCCGTTACTCGCCAGACATGAGCAGGGTTATTTAGCTACACGACATCGTAGACTACAAGGCGTTAATCCCGTCAGGTGTAGCCTCTGCCTACTAAAAGTTTGCGACAAGGAGGCATCGTGCTTCCAACAGTCCACGCAAGCCATGACCGCGCGCACTCGCACCGCTTGTCCTCAGACAACAGTCGGTGTGTTCCAAATACGAACATTTGGCTGAACCCACGCGGCAATCACTGGAGATCGTAGCGGCGGTATGGGGCATCTCCATCCCACAAACAGACGCCAGGCAACGACGGCGTCACGCGAGCCCCACGCTGCTCGGAAGCCAGCTCACACACTCACAACGACCCAAAGCGGCGTCACGCCACAGCCATACACCCTGAAGATAGTTAATTCTTGCTTTGGACGCTAGTGTACGACAGCCTGTATGTAGGATGTCTAGGATCAGAAGCAACCATCCTGGCCTTGCAGGCTAATAACAGCCCGGAGTGAGAGTTCTGCCTACAAAGTACACCCTTAATAGACGTGTGAAACCTTTATGCCGGATTTATTTGCGCTCGTTGGGGGAGGACAGCACAGCACAGGTAGCACAGTAGTAAAGCGTGAATCCGATTATCCCAGATATAGAGGGTCGTGGCATTTGCTCTGCTTGTAGCTTCTGTTTGCTATCGGGGTCTTTTTCAGTACTCTCACCTTCCAGTTCTTCCAGACAATCTTCATCACCCTCTTCTCTCCATCCCGGCATGAGACAACTTTGTTGCTGATCTGAAGTTAATAAACAACCAGCTACTGCGGTTGTTGGCATTCCATCATTAATTATGATCACAGAAAATTAAAAATATGGTCTCTAGCCTTCAAGAGCTGTCACTGTGGTTTCAGTAGTCTGTATTAAAGCCATTCCCAAATGCTTATGTCTCAACAGCCGTCAGCCTCCGGAACGACCTTTTTCTCTCGCTGTTTTTCAGGATCAGCAATGTTCATTTCTTCCGATCCTTTCTTTCTCGTTTTACTTCATAGAATCGTGGAGATCGTGTAGACTGTTCTAGAAAGATAGTAATTTTTATCACAACAGACATGTACTGTCTGCTTCAGGAAGAAAACTGGGAAAGAGAAAGTGGCTGACCTTCAAAAGTTAAAAACAAGCGATAGCTTATTAGCTGTCCCTTTCCCCTCTACTCTCTCTTTTTCTCCCTCACTTTCACTCTCACACAGAGTACCAAGCAAATATCACTTTTATTGATACAGTGCCTTTACAGTTCAAAGCACTTATTTTAAGTGAATAAATTGACTATGATTATCAGTTTTTCCGAAGAGGTCGAAATGACAGATTGTTACCATTTTTTTGTTCTAGGAAATATCATCAGCTTCCTATATATATACACGTGTGTGCATTGTATATATTTTGTACACATTTTCACATGCTTGTTCAGAAACCTGTGTAGACATGTTTATTTGGCCCGAACCGAGTGGATATACATTGTTGAGCGAGGCTTAGGTGCCCACTGATACTCAATGTATAATTGTCCAACAACTGTGTATGTAGACGGCTACTGATCTGATGTTTTGTCTTTATATCTGTAACTTTCCTCTTGATGCGACCCGAATGGTTGGATCAGTAAAGCTCAAACTCAAACGCTTACACAGACAGACAGACAGACAGACAGACAGACAGACAGACAGACTTCTCACACGTAAGGTCATACTTGCGCACAAGCACATAAGTAGATAAATGGGACAGAGAGATGGGACAGGGTGCAGAGAGGTGGGGATGGGAGGGATTTTGGGTGGGGAGAAAGAGACTGCAAAAGATCCTGTGAGGCAATTTACCTGATGTTGAAAGCCGCAAAGCTAGTCCCCGACCAGCATACATTATGAACCCGTCAAAGACGTTTCTGGATGAAGCCTGTTTGAGAAAGATGCACTCCCCAAAAATGTAGAGTACCTCGGTATTAGCCGCAAGAAGACCCTTTTTATTAGAACCAGTCTCTGGCACTGAAAGTAGGTCCCAGAGGCTCGTCAGAAAGGGAAGCAAAGATCCCTCCCTCGTCGTCCACTGGTGAGTGATGGAGGGCGCCAATGGAATGGTACCTGTGATTTCGTCAGGGCTCTGGCGTTGCCATGGATGTTTACTGTCGTCTGTCCTGAAGTGTATTGGTGATCAGCCCTTAGCGTGCTATGTCCTTTCTTTTGTCCTGACTTTATAATTAAGTTTCCATCATGTTTTCCAGGAAACTGTAGATACCGGACCATTAGGTACAGACCCTAGTCAGATCATAACTGGATTTTTACAAACGTTTATTGGAAAATAAGTTTAAGCAGTTTTGATTTAATAGCCATGAAAGTGTGTCCACTTTGGCAAACAGAACACTTCGTTTACCCAAAGAAGAAACGCACATTAGTGGGATTGCGGGGTCAGTAAGGAGACCGGCTCACCTGCGCACCCAAGAGACTGGCTGACCTGCGCACTCAAGAGACTGGCTGACCTGTGCACCCAAGAGACTGGCTGACCTGTGCACCCAAGAGACTGGCTGACCTGTGCACCTACAGACGGCCAACAGGAGTAACGACAATGCTGTTGCTGCTGCAACGAAATACTTCTGTTGCTGCACTCAGAACCCATATTTGTTGATTATTGTGTGCTTTCGCGCTTTCGAAAGTCTCTTTGTTTCATCTCCGGTCGAATGCGTAACGACAGGCTCCATCGTTCAGTTGCAAAGGCTTGGTGATTATAAAGGCTGTGGCCGAGCAGAAAGCTTGTGAATAAGGTCTTCAGAGTACACTCTAATGCGCCACAGTGACATTTTATCGGCTGATTAGGGGTAAATCTGGGTTGTACGCAATGATTTTACACTAACCAGGCATTTTAAGCAGAATCACTGGAGACGACATCCCTGCTGGCAGCAGCATTCGATTTTCTTTTCTTTCTTTTTTTGAGTGATATCTTTAAGAGTTACGCAGCCCTCAAAAACACCTTCCCCAGGGCCATATTTTCGACCAGCTGCGCGTGAAGGAGCACTCAATACATTGATGCTTTTAAAGAGGAATAAATCGCAGTCACAATTTCCACAGGAGACGCAGGAAGGCGAACAACAAGCTATCCATCGGCGCAATCTGACCAGTTTATGTCTTTTGAGAGAACGGCAAGGGATGGAGGTCGACACGAGGACAAGCCCTGTTGCACTTCCGTATAAAGACCTTTGTACGCTGGAGTGTGGCATCAGACACGCAGAAGTTTTGATGCTCATACGCATTTTTGACGTGACATTAGCATTATCATTTGGTCCCTGTCCTCTCCTCTCATGACACACAACCACCCCGCCATGACGCGCATCTAGTACGATCCTTCATAGCATACATCATGACATTAAACAACCCCATTGTAAAAACTCCAGGTAACCCGTCATGAACCCCCACTGCCCTGTCAGCAAGTGCATCCTCGCAGTCATGATAGTTGGCCACTCCATCAGCCTGCCTACTGCATAATTACATACAAGTAGCTTATGTGATGACATAATTACCCCGGTCTACCACAATCACTCCGTCATATTACGCAACTGCCTTATCAAACAGCTGCGCAATGTTAGGACACAGTTACCACTGCGTAACGCATAGTTACCTATCACGGCATTAAGTTGCATGGCACAGCTTGTTCGTGGAGAGAAATCACTTGTGGTAAGCATTTGGCTTATGATGACGCACAGCTACCCCATCACAACACTCACCTTCCTTGGCCATTGTGCCGTACAATCGTGGCACGCAGCGGCCTTGAAAAATAACAGCCCTGTGACATTTAGATACCCTGGTGTGACACTTACCTAGCCCATCAAGAGACACAAATAATTTACCATGACGCGCAGCTGCCACCACTTGACGTAGTGTGTGGTTCGCATTCACTGGATAAGACAGGAGACTGGCAGTAAAGTTTCTTCCGGGACAGGTAAGTTGACAGGTGTGTCTCCTTGGGAAATATTTCTGACTGGATTCTTGCAGCCCACTTCCACCTCGTGCCGACACCCATGAAAGAGTGGCAAATGACTTGGACAGGGGCCTAGGGATGTTTACAGTGCAGTAGAAAAACGGAACTTAGAGAGCTAGCGTCAGAAGTCTTGAATAAAGAATTCTTTTTTGGCTCAAACCTGTTGCCGAAGCTCTAGTGCTCTGCATCAAGAGTAGCTAAATTAGCGCTATGATAGCAAAGCTTAACACTTCATTCTTTCAATGTGTTTAGAAGGAGAGTTCCAAGAAAGCCAATATTTCTGCTTGTATGTGCCTGCTGGTGACTGTTGTATGTGGCAGAATGTGTGCAGATTGCGAATTTTACTCACTGTGAAATTCTTATGGATCCCCATGGTCAAGAACGTCTTGGTGTTCGTTTCACTTTGTCGTATCAAACATTGTTCATGATGGCTTTGCGGCTTCCGAGTCCTGGCCACAGCGCTAGACCGCATTCACCGCTGACTGACGATATGACAGAAGAAAGAAGAACGTTTTACGGAAATATCACTTCATGTGTGTGTGTGTCTGTGTGAGTGAACCCGTGAATTGCGGTCATTACAATATTTGAGCACGACGCACTTTGTTGTTGCGGAAGCACAGACGATACTTTGGTACAAATGTCCCTGTCCTTGGGTCCTCCATTGCGAACCAGCGCAGCCACAAGTACGTGCATCGGTTTCTTTACTGATCTCTAGATGTTGTCACCGTCGCTCGTAAAAGGGGAGAGCTCTTACATGAGATGTCGATGCTGCTAGTACAAAGGTTAATAGCGTGGGTGGGGGGTGCTGATTCTGCGGCCTCAGGCCATTCAAAATCATAAATCACAAACAGGAGAAAGAAATGTCAGTGGGCTGGTACATTTCGATACTCGCTGGTCCGTGAAGTTTTTGGAACTCGACGCAGCCCTGAATAGTTTTTGATTGCTGGTGTTTGCTGCAGTGATGGGAGTCTGTGCAGAATGTTTTAACGTTGCACTGGGACTTCTCTGCTCAAACTAAATACGGTTGCTATATCTGTCTTTTGTTTTGCCTCCCTTCTGTTTTAGTTGTCTGTTGTCTTACCTACCTGTTCTTCCACCTTCCTGTTGTCGACCGTCTTGGTGATCTAGTGGTTAACGCGTCCGCCTCCGAGGCGGTAGATAATAGGTGCGGACATCGGCCGAAACATACCTAAGACTTAAAAATTGGCAATCCAGTAGCTGCCCTCCCACACGCCTGGCACTACAAGGGAACAGTACTAGGACTGGTCGGCCTGGCGTCAGTGGGTGGGACTGAAGCATGTATTGCGACAGCACTTCCATTGTGGCAGCACGTTTACTTGTCTCAAGCATCACTGTCCTGATATGTACCTGGTTTGCGGCGGGAAGTTATGCAACAGAAACCAATAAATACCTTCCTGTTGTCTTACCTGAGCTTTTCGTTCTCCTGTCTGTCAAGTCCCAGGTCATCAGCTGAATAACAGAAGCTTCTGCAGAGGCTGTTCCCCAGGAGCACGGAAGAACGTGTTGCAAGCTGAGTGAGGGTGCTTGTGCGCGCGCGCGCGCGCGCGCGTGTGTGTGTGTGTGAGAGAGAGGGTACATACGTCAGTACAAGTACTGATCTGAAGAGTCGCCTGGTTACTCTATTATGGATAGAACTCGCAGTAAAGGAGAGGGTGGAGGGACTTCAGAACCGGCGTGGCTCACTGTGTGGAAGTTGCAAGTAAAGGCCATTGTCGCACACCTGCTGTATGACATTTGTTTGCCCAAGCGTTATCATCAATCGCCGATCTCCGTGAACAGGTTTGTAAGCTGTGTAGGTGGCACACTCCCTTGTGTCTGGTGTTATCAGCTGCAGGAAATTCCAAACTCCCTACATTACCTACCTGACAACATAGAATGGGTTAGATCGATACCTGCGCCATATCTCAGCGTTTTCACTCTTTTTAAATTTTTTTAAAATGTTGGTTAAAGACTTTGTTGTTGTCAGAACGAGTAACGTGCCTCCAGCATCACGGAATGTTCGAAGGATGAACATCGAAGGATGTGTGTGAATGCACGGGGTGAGCTAAAGGGATGAGGGCAAATGTTCTAACTCGTCACCATTGAATGCGGAAAAACAATACTCAGGGTGGATTCTCTGTTTTTATCTTGTACATTTCTAATACCCTTAGACATGAACTGTGAACCTTGTTAACGGAAGTAACCAGAGTAATGCCCCTTTCTTTGCATTATCGTCAAGCTCTTTTCAGAAGCTATTTATAAAATCATTTCACGGTCAAATTAGAATCCATCAAGTAGACTAAAGACTAAAAAGGTTTATTTGTTACGCCTCATGCCCAATAGTAGGGTGAACAGTGCAATTAAAAAAAACCCACTTAAAATCCACATCAGCCATTCATAGGTCCCTAGACTGTGCGCCCGCATTTCAAAGGCGCTAAAAACGTATGAACAATGTCTCCTGAGAATAAAGTCGTTTGTAACAGCAAGAAAGAACATTTGAACAGCGATGAGGTACGGAAATACTTATGTGAAATAAGATTATTTCTTAGGTGGGAATATATGGGGCACGTCAATAGAAAGTGCATTTCCATCGAGTATAGGTTAGAGAGGAGCTTGTTGTGTGTCAGTAACTTACAGACTTGTGCTGATGAACGTTAAAAAACAACTGGAATAATTCCGTGAGAGGAAGAGTAGCAGAAAGTTCCGGGCATTTGGCTGTTCACCACCTACTTGATGACCGACTTAGGAAGTCACTGACCTAGCTGTTCGTGACAAAATAGAAGGAAGGCGAAGAGATCGTGGCATCCAAAGTGCCTTCAGACAGGGACAAATTGACATGGAGGGGTTGGGATAAAAAGCAGAGAGCTGTTGAACAGTCAGCGGGATAGCGAAGTACCAAGACTGGATGGAGAGTTAAAAAAATCTCACTAGTGCATCAGTCGAGACGTCTTGCTGATAAGTACAGATTCAACGCCGCACCCCCCCCTCACCACCCTCAGCGACGACTCCTCTCAGCGTACGGTCTTCAGCAGTCGGCAGCTTTCTCGCGGCACTTTCGTTCTCTTTCTCTTGTGTGTGCGTGTGTGTGTTTGGTGGTGGGGGATATGTACTCTGGTGTTGGAGATGTCGGGCTTGACATTTGTAAATAAACATTGTTACTTTTTATAAACTGGACCCCCCAGCTATATATTATCTTCTGCGAATACGTGGAATATATAGGTAACTTATGAACATTAACTGTCCTGACTGTACGAATGTCAGCACTGTGTGTACTGTAGCTCTTGTGTGTGTATTGTCGCTCTTACTGTACGTAGTGTCGCTCTTACTGCGTATTCTGTGTCGCTCACAACAACAACAACAACAACAACAACAACAACAACAACAACAACAACAACATTTGTGTTGCAGCAAGTTTCTGCGCAGCACGCCTCACTCGAGTGATCACGACCTGCCGTCAAGTCTCGTGCGTTGACGCTGTTTTGCGAACAGCAGTAACTTGACGGTGACTAGTTTTCCTACTCTCTTCTTGTTCTATTTCCGTCCTTCGTTTGTTTCGTTCTTTGCCGTTTGTCTGTCCATGCGTCTTTCTTTCCTTTGTAAAATAAACACAATAATTCCATCACAGAGAGGATTCGTTAGGACATTTTGTAGATGTGACATTTACAAGTGCTGTACTCTGACACCTCTCTGCTGAGAAGTGCTGATCACGGTCACATTCTTTGTAATAAAGAGTAAGATTCACGCTGAACTTCATAGAATAATGCTTCGAGGAAAATATTTTTCACTGTATATTTTCCTATCAGTATGCACTCTATTCAGCTACGTTTTATTGTGGGATGTATCAAATGCAGATGACGAAAGTTTTTATAGAAAATTGTGCTTTTCTGTGTTCATTACACAATCGACGAGGAAGTGTTCATGAAAAGTAGTGAAATGATATTAAGAAAAGAGAATTATTGCAGGCTATATGAGAAAATCAGCGCACACTTTTAGTTATGCCGCTTTGGTCGTGTAAATGGTGTGCCGGTGCTGGTTGGACAGGTTGATATAAGGGAAATAATCCCTTGAATCTGAGTTTTAGTTTGTAGTTATTTCCCTTAGCTGACTTGGTATCTGTAGCGCATGGGTGGTGGGTTCTGACCACGCGAAAAAACCCCCCAAAAAAACAAAACAAAAAACCGAACCACTAGCCTGTCGGGCAACCGATTTTTTGCGGCGACTTCTGCAGGCGATAGTGTGTGTATTTTTCTATTTGATGGTAAATTCAAAATACGCCATTGGGACATCTGGATTATTGGAGGAGACCTAATAAGACATTAAAAGTGATTTCTCCTCGACTCCTGCCTGGTCAGAGCTGGACTTAATTTTGTCTGTAGTCTTAAAAAAATGTTAATGAGATAGAACGCCAGCAAAAAATCTTGGCAAAGGGAAATTTTAGTGAGCTTGTAAATTTTGAATGTCAATAATCCGTCGTACTAGTGAAAATTTTGGAACTTCCCATCCCTGCTGTTGGTATAGAGGGTAGTAACTGGTCTGTTGGTGTTAAATGTTATTTTCATTAAATGTTATTTTCAGCGAAGCGATTGCTTCCCCTGGGTACATTTTTCTTCCCTCTTTCCGCAGTATGTGATAGCTGATCAGGTACAAGATCTTCTACAGACAACAGAACTGGTACATAAGCAACTGAGTTCCTGTACAAGGCTGGTATTATGAATGTGTAGCAAATTGTCTTTTAACTGGGTGGAGGTGGTGGTGGAACCAAAACATTTGGTCTATCGAAATGAGTGAAGCATTTTGCAAGTTTAATATTAAATTGATGTTAGAGTGGTTTTTGATAACCCCTTTCCAGACCACTAGCTCCATAAACACATGTAGGAGTGTAGCTCGCCTGTCAACGACCCCAAGGAATGTAAAGGGAGCTCATCGTGAGTGCCTTTAATATTATCGTTTTTTTAAAACACATCACTGAACTCCCATAGCGCCTTGTACTGAAACCGAAACGTGCGAGGTCGCTGTTGGGTCAGATTGCTCTTACTTCCACACCAATTTTCTTGGGCGTTGGCGTAGTCGCTGCTTTGTTTTGTTGTCGGTATTTAATTTGTATAGTCACTGCATTTTTGATGTTGGCATGTAATGTGTACTGTCAGCATGGGTGTGATGTCGTGTAGACTAACACTGAACCAGCAAATGTACGGTCCCTGAGCCGAGCTGATACAGTCGATGGACTTAGCGCAGAAAAGGTGTATTTACTGTTGAGTTCGTGCATTGACAGTTAATGTGAATTTCCTCATTAAGTGAACGCAAGTTTTCGGATGGTGGTTGTGACATAATTATAGTTTTGAGTCCGCTGGTTAAGGTTAGAGGCCATTTGCGTGCTCTGATTTGATGACAGCGATACACTAGTGCTTGCGATCCATATTGAAATTGCAAAATAACCTCATAAAGACGAGAGAGAGAGAGATGATTTGGATCTTTGAACAATAACCGTCCGCAATAACCCCACCCCCAAAAAGCAATACCAAAAACATATCAGACTAAAAAGATGTGCGAACCGTGAGCTTAGTCAGGGCTGCCTCCGAGCATGGCCCATTTAACGAAAATCAATCGACTCGAACAGTTAATAAGGAAACATTACTATGACTGGCGGCCCTGTTGCACGTTTTCAGCGATACTACAGCATTTGGCAACAAATAAGTCGTTCTGATGGTGTGATAAATCAGTGTCTGTGTGCCTATGTGGAAAAAAATCCGAAGAAAATGCATATCGAACAGTCTTGTGTAGCCAAGGCAGTTGTAGTTTATACTAAATTTTAAAAAAACTCTACATTATCGTGAAATTGTTTAAAAATTTGAAGAGAAATTTTGTATGTCTGTCTCGCGCTCTTATTGCATACTTTGCCCACCCCCGCGCGCGTGCTTGGGTATGCAACTGTGTGTGCACGTGTGCAAGAGTGAAAGAGTGAGGAAGGAGATGTCGTAGTCATAGGCAGTGAACGTGAGCCGGACAGCAGCACGTTCTGGGAGATTGTTGACAGGGGGGATTACTCTGTTGACGTAGCATTGGTTGACAGCGCAGGCATAATCGAATCGATGATGATCTATGGTTTGCTGCACCGAGAATCTGCCATCATCTTTGACCTTGCCGACCCTTCGCCGCGGAGTCATCCCTCTAGTTTGGTTTTGCGGCTTTACTTGGGATTATCAGTGCTGTCGCTACACCTCGATCATCTGGTTTGTTCCGGAGAAGGGAATAAGAGCGCTGGCTGTCACGCTCGCTCGTATAGGGAACTGCCAGACAGAGACAGTGAAAAGCGCCCGAAGAGCGTGAAGTGCGAGTTGAGAGGAACGGACAGCCACAGTCGTAACGCAAGTTTGTTGAATCGAAGAAAATAGATTTGTACAATTTGTGCATTAACTATTTTACTAGTGCAAATGTGATTGTCAACTGATTTTCAAGACCGTTTATAAAGTTTCATATTTCTGTCGGAGAACATATCTAAACTTGTTTGCCGATATGCGACGAGGCGGCCACTGATTAGCACCAACACACATGATTGAGTTTTTAAGATAACATTATAGTCCGAACCTGCAGATTTTGATCTTCTTTACAATGATTTTATTGATGCTATTCCTAAAAATGCTTAAAGTCTTGACGTGAAGAGTTTGTGCTTTGACCATTTTAAGAGATTATAGTTTAAAGATTATTAAAAACACTGACTCTAAATATTTTAAACACCAGTTACATGTAAAAAGTGTTAAGCAATGTGGTGCTTGTGTAAATAGTATGTAAGGTGTGCGCTACGCGTTCTAAGTGTTCTTAGCACGCCCCTACTTGACTGAATACTATTTGGAACATATTTGGAACATTATCAGAACACTATTTGTAAATTTTCCGACCATTTGAACACTTTCGAGAACACAGACCACAACACTTTTACACTAAAACGTTCTAGATCAATGTAAAATGCGTTCTGTTTCATCAACAAAATAATTGTTCTAACTTGAACACTTCTTGTTTACAGTGCGTCGATCATCTTTACTTTAAAATAAAATGTTCTGTTTACTGTACAGTTTAATGACTAAAGAATTCTATTTCTGCCCAACACCCCCTTCCCCACAAAAAACCCCAACTGCATCCCCAGTTTGATCACCATCACCTTTCTTGACCTCTGCTACAACAACTTTTGTGTAAGAGTTAAAATATTTTGTGGTGACCGACCACTATGAACCTCGAACTTTAGGAATGGTCTATGAGACAGATTCAGTTTTTGGAGGCGCGTAGACTCTGCCAGTAACAGTACACTGTGCTTTTAATCTTAGATTGGTGTCCACCAAGATTTGTCAGAAAAGTAAAACAAAGCATTTTTATGGCGAATTCAGTATCTTTCCGTTCCAGGAAAACCATTTGCGCTACGTTAGTCGTTGCACTCCTTCCTTCACTACTATCTCTTTTCGATTTTCAGATTTCCAGGCAGAAGGTTTTTAAGCAATTGATCTGTTAGCTTTCGTTCTGCCAACACTGCACTCTAAATATTTTAAATATTTAATACATGTGAAAAGTGTTATAGTAAGTGCTAAACATGTGCGTGTGTAGAGAGTATGTAATATGTGTTACATGTGTTCTGTGTTCTTAGCAAGCCATTCCTTGACTGAACACTTGCTGCTGGCACACATTTGGACCATTATTAGAACACCATTTGCACATTTTCCGGCAATTTGAACACTTTCGAGAACATAGACCAGAATACCTTTTACACTAAAGCGTTCAAAGATCAGTGTAAAATGCGCTCTGTTTCAGTAACAAAATAAGTGTTCTAACTTGAACACTTCTTGTTTACAGTGTGTCACTTGTAATAATCTCGGCCTTAAAGGGCTGTAAGTAACATTATAGTCTGTTTGGTGCCAGCCATCTAATTGGTACCTTAATGCAAACAGTAAACAGCGAATACTTGTTTATTAATGCATAGGCGTTGACGGCAAATAACGGAGCCTCTCTGTCAGCTATGTTGGTACCTAGGTGCAGTCGCCAAGAAAATATTTTCGTGTCTATTATGTATTTGCCACTGTACAATCGCAACTTATGTAACAGCCCCATATCTGGGTGAGGTAAGAGTGGCAGGGAAAAGGAAGAGCCGAGAGAGAGAGAAAGAGGGGGGAGATCGGGAGGAGTGAGTGAAAATTCTTTGGGATCGATGCATCTGTTTGTCCTGAACAACATTTAGCACAGTCGATAAAGTTGACAGTTTTGTTAAGGATATGAATCTGTTAACACATTTCTTCTAAGAATTGATTAGGCTAAAACCCGCCAACATAGTTATCGCCTTGTAGCTATGGGTGAGAGGGG
>SMGT01003977.1:267635-286243 GCA_004794575.1 Lanistes nyassanus
GGGGGGGGGGGGGGGGGGGGGATCACAGTCACGCGTGGATACGATCTGACCTGAGGAGACAGACAGCTTGTGCTTCAATGATTTTGTTGTTGTATACACCGTTCCTGCTAGTAAGCAGCCTTTTGCTATCCTTTGTCCAGAGAACGGCGCGGCCTGCCGAACTTGCTGCCAGACATTCTCTTGGTATTTTCTGCCAGCAAGCGGTGAACTCGATTCACCAGCTCCTACCTACTTGCCAGGACGTATTATGATGAGCACTGCAGACAGCGAGCGTTGGACTGGCAAGGACGTGCCCGGTGATAATGGGGCAGTATTGATTTTCAGCACCCCTGCCACTGTCTGAGCTGTGCGCGCCCCAATGGGCGCGGAAATGGGAGGCCTTGGGCCGAAATGAGGAGTTGGCGTTAAATTCAGGGGTCGTTAGTAGATCCGGGCGGGTGGCCAGGCCCGTTTTATAGATGCAGGAATTCTGCCTAACATCTCTAGCATTCCTCATATCTACAGAAACTTGCCCCCGGTCTGAGGAGAGAGAGGCTCTGTTCCTTGCGGAACCCCACAGTGACGTCACTGAAATGCAAGTTCTGGTGAGCCATGCAGGTACAGAAGTCGGCCGTGGCGAGCCCTCAACGACTGTTCTCCCGCCGCTGTCAGCAGCATCCGAGCTGTGCGCCAAATGCACAAGAACTGGCGCCACAGCCGCCCAAGCTAGTGAAGTTGACCCTAAAGCCGGCCTTGCTGTGGTGTGCTTTCGTTTCAAAGCTGTTCTACGGCAAGTTCCCCTCCCCCCACCCATTCTGCGCTTTTGAGCAGTAGGTCTGCTTTAGTCAACGGAGAGACCTATTGAAATCGTCGTAACTAACAGTATCTTGATCATAATAGATGGCGGTTTTGCTTACGTGAGACACCCTTTAAATGTGCTTTGGCTAGTAATGCGTTTATTGGGCATATTTGAGTGGTTCAGGGAGCAGCGCGTTTATCCTGCGTAAGTGTTCAATTTGCAAAGAAGTGTTTAAACAAGAACAAATGAGGACAGAGCGCTATAAAATCGTCAAACGACAACCCCAACAATGTACTGGCAGCGCTAGACACAACCGTATGCTGACGTATGCAATCAAGGGAGCCTATCGTACCCATACACGTAGCAAAGAGAGAGTCGAAAGTAAGGAACGTGGCAGATCTGCCACGTTCCTTACTTTCGACTCTCTCTTGTCGTTGTCGTTCAAAGAAGTGTTTCTCAGGGATCTGCGTGCGTCAAGACAAAGAGACTATCGTATGTTTATTATGCGTTCACAGTGTTTACACAAAGAGAAAAACCCACGTATATTAATCACTAACGATGTTACACAAATAGGAATATCGCTTTTCTCATCCACGTTAACAGCACTAACGCAAGGTAGATCTGCACATCTGTTGTGTTTTAATGTTTATTTTAACCCAGATGAATTCAGTTTCTATTATGTTAAAGTAACTTAAGGTTCTGGAGGTTCTTGCTGCGGTAGGCTTTACATCCAAGTAAAGAAATAGGTGTAAAGAAATAGGTCAAGGTTATTCTGTGAGCTTTTTATGTCGTTGGGGAGTTGGGGTATATGAGATGCCCACTTTTCTGTGGGTCAACATCTTGAGGGCGGTGCCCACCTCTCCTTCGCTGCCTTAATTCCCTTTGCCCTTGATTTCCCTTTGGGTCTGTTGGGGCAAAAATGTTGTGAGGAGCAGGTGCCTCAAACCAGCGGGTTCGGGTTCAGAGACCAGCGCTTTAACCACTCGGCCATCAGCTCCCCTAAAATCAGTAAATCCTGCTGGAAAAAGGTAAAAGGATTTAATGGAATGTACGTGTTTCTTACTGTCAGGACATTATGCTCTGGACATGTTTTTTTAACTGACACACGATACAACGTTTATGAGATGAGGGTGGAATTTCCTGACTGACAGAACTCGACCCGTGATGTGTGTGGAACCAGATGCGTGATATTTGCACTCAGTGTGACACGTATACTGATGTAGACGTGAAATTTCCACTCAGTGTGACACGCATACTGACGTAGACGTGATATTTCCACTCAATGTGACACGCATACTGACGTAGACGTGATATTTCCACTCAGTGTGGCACGCATACTGACGTAGACGTGATATTTCCACTCAGTGTGACACGCATACTGACGTAGACGTGATATTTCCACTCAGTGTGACACGCATACTGACGTAGACGTTGTGTGCTGAGTCCCGTTAACCCGGTGAACTATGTCACCCTTTTCATTGATTGGTCGAAAGGTTACTGAGACACAATTAGACAACGATTTCGTTTCCCATGGCCTCCAGACACTCTGGCACTACGTACGCAGCTAGCAGGACGTGGCTCTTCCCTTACGGATGGCCCTCGGGTGATGCACCCTTCACCACAGACCTCTGTAATTGCACATGGCATCTATGTCGCACAGTAATACAGCGGCTGTTTCGCATGGAAAATAGACCAGGACATTATTTTTTAGGTTTTTATACTGGGTGAAGAATCTTGTTATACTAAAGTATGGATTTGATACTGTAACAAAAACAAACGTATGTTATCTGCCTGCATATGGGTGTGTCAGCGTGCGTGTACCCCTGTTTGCCCGAGTACACACTACAACAGTTAATAATTTGACCTGCAGATAATACATAGAAGGCCTCGGGCAAACATTAAATGATCTCTGCGATCTTCTGCCCGAGTTACCCTGGAAACCCGTGGGCGCCAGGAGGAAACAAGTTGGGAAAGGAAGATTTCGAGTCCTGGATGCGGAGTACCAATAAGTCGGGTTTGTCCTTGAGTATTGTTGAGTCCTCGTTGTCCTTGAGTATTATTGAGTCCTCGTTTATGAGACGAAGTCTATCTTGGCTGACTGTTTTCTTTCAAAAGAAAACTGAAAATAAGACGCTGGAAAATTGTCGTTGGATCTTCTGAAAGTTACTTTTGTTTTTCTGTTCAAGCGGCTGTAGGAGCTTGGTTTCCCTCGGAGAGTGGGAGTTTTTCAAGTAATGTCTGAGATGCATGTGAAGCGAACGGGGGTGGGTGGTGTGGGGTCAGAGCGGCAGTAGCAGAGTAGAGAGAGGAGGTCTTGTATGAATGATAGCCGCTCACGTCTTGGGGCGCTAGGCAGCGGGCCGGCCCGGTCAGTATCGATTGGCTGTTCTCCAGACGTAACGAGCCTCAGTCATGTTTCTCACTGCGGGAGCTAGAAAGTGGGCGGAGGTGGGTTCGGGGATGGGGAGGAGGTAGGGTGCGTGAACCAGTCATCAGCTTATCTTTCGATTTTAATTGTACATTTGCCAGACTGGCCAGGTTACACTCTTATGATAGTATACTGTCCATATGTGACTGGACTGCGGGCATCTGAGGCAATCACTCAAGAACGTAGGAAGCGCAGCCACTGTACACAAATATATCTGGGGGCTAACAGGGTCCGTTCAACAGGTCAGGACTGAACAGGAAAACCTCTCGGCAATGGTCTGTCGAGGACATCCTACAAGACATGGCGCAGAGACTCAAGACAGCAGCCACCTAGTTTCTGGTGCAAATGGCGGGCTACGACCGAACAAACCAATACGAAAGACGAAACAGTCAGAGACCAGCGTTGTCGTAACAGCTTGGTATTGTCACGTTATTGTAACGGACGGGGAGGGTTAGAGAAGAAAAAGAGATTGGAAGAAAAAGGGGGGACGGGAGAAGAAAAGAAATGGGAGGGATGGAGAGAGAGATGAGGAGAAGAGAAGACAGGAATGGAGGGAGGGACTGGGGAGGGACAGAGTGGAGGGAAAGGGAGGGTCGAAGACAGACGTTGGTCTACAAACGCAGAAACTGGCGCACAAATACAGAAAGAGAGAGAGAGAGAGAGAGACCGTGTCGCTAGAGAAGGCGAGCGGCTGGCCTGTTACTGACAGGGGGCCTGCCCGAGCCTTGTCAGCCAAGAAACTGGTCTCTGGCTTACACGAACTAACGCTTCGATCTCGACGTTTTGACCAGGACTTCGCATCGAGTCCTGCACGAGAGCAGACAGCGAGCGGCTTCCAGCGTCAGTGTGAATGAAACATGTGAGGAAGTTGCCGATTGTGCGTTTCCTCTGCAGCGAACCACCGTTGTCCAGTGAAGGGCGACCCTCGTACGGGAGGCGTCGAGGGAGGGGGGTCAGCGGGGAGCTGCACAGGGCCTGGATGATCGCAGACCTTTGTGGTTGGCTAAAGCAGAGGATGTTCATGCAGTATCCAAATGTATAATTCGCAAAGCAGAGGCCAGCGGCCGTTTGTTCGTGCGAAGGGAAAATGAATTTTTTCCCCAGCCTTTTTCCTAGCTCAGGCCGCCTTCCCACTAGCGACAGCAAGCGCCGTGTGACGCGGAAGACGGAGGCAGCACGTGCGACTGACGCCCGTCCCCGCGAGACAGCTGTTGTGACGGCCATCGCAGGATACGGAACTGCTTCCGCTCACCAGTGCTCAGAACCTTTCTTCTCAACCGTCACGCTAAGCCAATTCTTATGGCATTTCTGTTACGACAGTTTTGACAGCCTGACTGGCGTCGCGCTTGAAACGTATTGTGCCACAAGGAGCACTGCCACTTTCTAACTGCCGCGTGGCCTTATCACGTGTCATGGTCTAGCTGTCACGTCGGACATAACGGACATGAACGTTTTTGGCAGAAAGAACAGAAACGTCCAGTTGTGTTGTCTACGGTGCATTCTTACAGTGGCGAGGGATTTTAGTTACACCAGTGGCGATTGTTGTCAGCCTGTCGCGAGCTGATAAGGGCTTGAGATAGCGAATGTTAAAAACAGCGATATGGCGATCTTTGATAACACTTGTTACTGTAAATACACGGGTTAATTATGTAGTGTGGTGTAGAGTTCCGATACCATTCACTACTGTAAAACGGCGCTTGTTACAGTTGACATGAGTCACTAGACTCCTGAACCTGTGAACGTCATCATTATTGTCATAATGTTTGTGGGTAACAGGTAGCACAGCTTTAAAAACACCTGGAAAATGTTGACCGTCTTTGCACATTGATCATGTACGTGTTACTTAACAACAGTGTGTGCAAAGCTGTTGCTAGCTTGTAAAAAATGTAACAGCAGTCTGTGCAAAGCTGTTTCTAGTGTTATGTAAAACCAGTCTGTGCAAAGCTGTTAATTTTAAGTCCGTGAGAGTGAAAAACGCATTACTTCGCGTGGAGGATGACGGGAACTGTCGGTACGTCCTCTTGTGTAGATGGATGTTTTGCATACTTTATTAATTATGAATAGCAGCACCTCGTTGTTGCGATGAAAAAGAAACAAAACATACGCTAAAGTGTATAAACAGCTCAAAGAAAAGTATAGCCTGAAAAATGATGAGATCCTCGGACATCCGGACGCCAGATGAAATCAAGAAGCGACTGGTGGCATGCAGCTGTTCCTGAGGACAGCAGGCAGTCTTTCAGATTTGCCAGAATGTATACTCGGTGAACAGTCGTCACATCGATCAGGTGCAATCCAGCTGAGCGGAGAAGCGGCTGGTGACAATACCAGCAATCACTGGCTGCCGAGAGCAGCACGAGGGCTTGGTGACGTACCAATAGCGCTGGATACTGGGTGCCAACCACGGTGCGCCTGGCGTTTCCGCTCTTTTTTTTCTTGTAAAACATTCTCTTTTAGCTTGACTGACTATTGCAGGCTGTCCTTTGATAATAGCTTCTTATTCTTGTTAACTGCTTTTTGCAGTCAGGCAGGCATGTCAAGTAGAAAGTTGCAATTTCCATGCTTCTGTTTACTGTGGGAATCGTGACAGAGAAATCTGAAGTAACGAAAACCGGGCTGCAAAATGCTTGTGAAGTTCTGCTTCTGTGTATCAGTCTTGAGCAGTGATTGTTCGGCTTCGCGATGTGCCTATAAGGTTGCCGAAGAATCGATTCTTTAATGACAAAAAGTTAAGTGCTCGGAAGAATGATACCTGCCGTCGGTAACACGACACAAGGAGCAATCAAATCTTCAATGTTTCCAGCCGCTACAAATGACGTTATGTATTTCCTGGTGACAAACACTTGTTCATGCACGTGGGAGAATCAGGTGACAGAAGTGCTGCTAGGGCCAGACTACAGTACAAGCAAGGTGCACGTGCCAGGGAGCAAGCACTCTGAGGACTTTGTGGGGTCCAGGGAGGAGAGCACTGTAAGCAGTTCCACTGTTTTACCGGAGGTGTTCCCATTTTAGCAATTAAACAGGGATGCCCACAGGAGGCCATGTATCATTGAAGTGATTCTTTAACTTACCCGAACGTTTACCAAGGTGCAGCAAAGCAGAAAGCTGACACCCCTTAGAATCGCGCACACCGAGCGAAGCCCGCGAACAGGCATCCTCCCTGGCGAAGCGCGGACCAAGGTGGGACAATAACCGGAACGTCCTTACATAGGGTTTACCAAAACATTGCTAAACTAAGAGTAGCGCGTTTAGAGAGGTTTATGGGAAAATGTAACCAACAGAATGCTTACATCTTCATAGACGAGGATGCTAAGGTGTTTATAATACAAGGGTGACCTACTTATATAGAGGCGTTTAACAAGGTGTAGCCAAGAGAAAGTTGACGTTTTTTACAAGATCGTATACCAAGATGTAGCCAACAGGAAGGTGACATCCTCTCAGAAGCTTTTCGGGGAACCCTGTAGAAGAGTTGCCATGGGCAACGTGGGCTCCAAAAGAGTGAGAGGTTGTGTGTGCGGCTGTGCGACTTGCCAGAAACACCGCGCCCATCCCAGGGAGATTAGCGACGACAGGTAAGATGCCAGTTTATTCTTCTCGCCTGCTTTTAGATGACTAAGGGACGAAAACGTCTCGGTTTTGGGAATGATTCGACTGACTTGTCGAAGAAGTGTATTTCTGTTTCTGTCGGCCGTGTAGTGACGCGTAGTATCGGCCGTGTCACTACCTGTGAATCATAGCACGATGCTGTGTATTTAATAGTTTTTAGGAGTGCGTTCATTATAATGATCGACGTAGCAAGAAATTGGAGCTGAACTCACTGGAAGAAAATCAAATTGAAATAAGGGTAGAATGGAAGAAAGATAGGGATAAAAGGAATGCCCGTGATCATTTATGAATGCTAACTGTGTATATGCTGCGTAAAAGCAATAAGCATATCTATATACAAATCTGACACTATGGGTATGTCTGTCTGTCTGTCCCACCCCTCCCCGATCGTCACATTTTCCTACCCCGCCTCCTATACATATAAGGTTATTGAAAGAATGCTGTAACCCTCGCCCCCATTTATATATATATGGCCGACCCCCCGCCCCCATAGTCCAAGACTGTTAAGTAATTTTCAGTGTGACGTCTTCGATAAGTTTGGCATCACTGGCTGACGTGGCCCGGGTACCTGATCACGCCAGCTAGCTACCACCACAGAAATAATGTAGACTGTACATGTTCTGCAGACAGTCTAAGACCACAGGTGTGGCATGCCATGTCACTCAGCGCCTTTCACCCCTTAAGAAGAGGTCATACCCTGACTTCGGAGCAGTCAGAAGAGGGGATCATGATGTGTAAATGCCGATCGCGAAAAAAAGGAAAACTTTGCTGATGTGTCGTTACTCGTCACAAATCACGCGTAAATGCCGATGTCATTGAGGACAGTTTAGGGACGTCCTCGCTCACTGCACAGTCTTTACCGCAGGTGCAGTAAGTATTCGTGTTATATCAACAGGATTTCAGCAAAATAGATGCTTATATTCGATTCATACTGTAACCTGGGGGAAGCCGTTCATGTGGAGAGACGGAGGCATTGCTGTATTTTGTATTCGGAATATAGAGCTATTGAGTAAATGTTCCAGAGTTATCAAAGAATGTTCTTACCTAATGTCTTCACGGTATATTAAACACCGTTCAAGTAGCTCGGTTTCTGAAGAATATACAAAAAATGTTTTATTATATGGTATAACACAAGACAAAATATTGTATTTAATTTTGCTTGCAGCACAATTTCATTTGATTTAAAGCATATGAACTTCCTTTTTCATTATCCTGAGCAACGTCTATGTGTTTACTAGTTGGTATTCATTAAAGTGGAACTTTGTGTACTACATAATGTTTTCACCCCATAGGGTTGTCTTGGCTGTATGACGTGGGTGCGCGAAGAAACGAAACGAAATTTTATTTTGTGAAAGAGGACACGGTGAGGAAGGAAGGAAGGAAGGGAGGGAGGGAGAGAAAAGCTTTTGGCGAGACAAGTAGCTTTCATGATGTCTCACACACTCCGTGCCAGATTTTAGTTTATTTCGTGCGGGATGAGGAGACTTTTTAATTAACAGAAATGTCTAAATTGGTGGGATCTGTTAGAAACATACTGGGGTTCTTTCTAGTACATCTGCTATGGTAGCCTGTTTCCATGGCCAGATCCTGTTACACAAGGTACCTAGTAATCTCTTCATCATTTTTGTTTCCGGCGGAAAGTCTGTGGCAAAGGATTGCGGGAAGAAGCCGTGTGAAGCTTGTCTGGCATCTTTTGCGAAGTAATTGTCACAATTATTGTCTGCTGGATGTCAGGGGTTGTGCCTCTGTCAATGGTGTGTAACTGCGGCATGTGGCTGCAGTTTGCAAGGTGCTGGCTGTTTGTTACAGTCTCGGTGATACCTGGCGGTTCCACTTTTTCTCAGCCGGTGAAAGGACTAAAATAATAACATTATTTGTGAGGTGCCGTAACTTACACATAAGAGCGCAGACCCAGACTCAGAGACTAGTACATGCCCATGCAAACTATTTCCCAGTAAGGTCGGACAGGACAGGGAGAAATGGGTTATGACACACAATTTTATTTTTAAAGAAGAGAGGTGGGTAGCTGGAGAGAGGCAGACTGTTCCTGGTCAGTGGGCCGAAAACAAACAAACAAACAAGAAAGAAAGAAGAACTGCAGACCAGCCATGCTGTTTATCATACTGGCAGTTTAGATGTTGAAACAGCCCCAGATAAAATATTTGCACACTTCCTGTTTTGCTTTCTAAAAATGGATCACAAACTACTGCCAAACAGTAAAATAATTTCTTCTGCGTGTTTGAACAAGGTTAATTTATTGGTGGACATCAAACCACACGCGGAAATATGTACCAGGGTGCGCTGTGCCAGACGAAGATTGTTCTTTATTTCATTGCGAACCTGTTATGTGCTGGAAAACATCTGGTAGAAGCCTACGACACAAGTCATATCTACGCTTCTCTTCCTCATTTTTCTTGTTCTTTGCTTACGACAGACTTTGAACGTAAATCTTGGAAACCGTTTTAATTAGGCTTTTCATAATATGGTTATTTCTCCTCACTGCAGCCACTACCCTACCTCCATCGCCATCACCCCACCCTTAGTGCTGTTTTGTTGTCCCCATCTTGTGTGGCATTAGTGATGGCAGGGCGAGAACGCTAAAGTAAGTCGTTTTCAGATCTGTAACAAGAGAGGACAGCGACAAGGACGGTAGATGAGTTACTGAGACTGAAAAACCTTCGGCGAGACTGCACGCTTTTTAATTCTTGTTTCTGCTTTGCTTGCAGCCACAAGACCCAGACAACCTCATGGCTCCCCCCGCGCGAGAACTGGGGTTCTAGCACCGGATTGCCGTACGGCTGGGAGACGGGTGTTGACCGCCATGACAAGGAGTACTTCATCAAGTAAGTGTCTGCAAGGTTGCCATAGTTCCCGTGACACTGCCGTGCCACAGCAGATTTCCATTATTGACACGCCGTAGGAAGTCCATTCTGAAGTGACCACACCTGCCGCTCTTTCCTATGACACGTAGTGCTTATCAAATAACTGCTAAAATAACCGCAGGTTCTCATTAATTGCAAAAAATATACCTGAAGTGAGGTGATTTTAAAATAACGTTGTGAGGTGCAATTTGTGGTATATTTTTCCTCTGCAAGCTTAACTGACCCATTGAGTTAAAAAAATATCAGGAATAACCCTTTAGGAATAAACTACTCAGCCGACTTAATGGGGTAGTCGTGACTTCGCTAAAGCAAGATACGGTGCAGATGCTACACTTATCTCCATAGACGTCAGGCATCGTGCCCCAGCCTCGGGTTCATGTGAGACTGGATCCCTTTTGTCGACCCTGTTCAACTGACGTTGGTCGATAATTATTGCATTATGCAGTGTCACGCAGTCTTTAACAAGAACTGCCATATAATACTGCATGTAGGACTGGTGCATTCGCTTTTCGTGTTGTATCCTGAAAGACGATGTGTCTGTGCCCGCCTTTGCTTAGAAGAGTGTGACGATGGGATTTTGAAGGTATTACGGCGTTTCACGTCTCATCATTCCCTGTCTGTCTATGCTGTGGGTCCTGTTCGCTCAGTATTCACTCACATGTAAGAGCGGCTGAAATGCGGCAGACAAACACACAGGCAGCCATGGGCGCTTGTTCGCTCACGCACCCACTCACCCACTCGCTCGCTCGCTCGCTCACTCACTCACGCACGCACGCACGAAGGAAGGAATGAGCCTTTTTAATCAAGCCTTAATCAAGCCATGTTCAAAACACGATTATAGCTGCATCTTAACTGCAGGCTGCAGAAAATGCGCATTCCAGTTGTTCTTCTGTAGAGTAAATAGAGATCTTCGTGTCCGAACATCCCTCGCGTGGTTCCTTCTCGTCCTCACGTGTTTAGGGAGAAGTAAAATTTAATCAAACATATGCGGCTTCCAGCCTACGTTTTGCATGTCTGAAAGCTGGAGCTGATCAACTGTTTTGCATTAGGATGCCATCAGAACAGCCAGCTAGTTCACATTCGCAGACTACCCACGTCTGTTTCTCATCTGTGCTGTGTGAGAAGACTCTAGATAAAATCGCCGTTTAATATTTGTATTCACTTGAGGGTGCAGTACGGCAGCTAGTACGTGTGATCTGCATCCATACAAGATGTCCGCGTGTGGTTCTTGTTTGTGTAGCCTCACAATCTGGGGGCAATGTTAGAATTTCACTACTGCCATCGCTCGGTCTGTTTAGGGCGCAAAGAGTAATTAAAGGAGAGGATGTTTCATCCCTGGTCATGGCGCATGCACGAAATACAGCAAGAACTCAAGCAGGTTCCGAGAGGAGGCTGTTTACGAGGAGACGGATGGGTGAAGTCAAGGCGCATTTGTAAAGCACTCTGTAAAATTGATTTTTCTGCCCCCTCGCTGGCTATAATTTTGTAGCTGATAGAGAAACGAGGGGCCCTGGGTAGCCTAACATTTTTGGAGTCTTATACAAACTTTATTGATTATCAGCCCCCCCCCCCACCGAACGACAACAGGAGGAACAGTTTTCTCCCTTCGAGACCTCAACACTGATTTTTTTTCACTTTGAAACATTAACCAGAACACTGAAAGCTTCAAGATGTCGAAAAGCTGTTGGAGCGGACAATGGCAAGGGAGGCCATCTGAGGAGGCAGTGGTGACGTCAGCGGATCAACGACAGCATTGTTCTTGTACACTGGAGAAAAAAGAAGTTGCGATTTCCCAGGAAAGAAAACAATAAATTGTCCGTCTGTTTAATGGCAATAACGAAGTTGTACATGTACTACTCTAGCTTTTGATGATGAAAGACACTGTCGTTATGATGATAGTCACGTTTGGAGTCCAGTAGGACACATAGTTTGTGTCACGTTGCGTGTAATTCATTTCTTATAATCTTATTTTATATTCTTTGTCAAACCTTTATGTTAAGGCTGTATGTGGGTCAGTATGTAATGGCAAGGTCAGTCTGGCCTATTTTAGAGGGATCGTGTTTACATCTTGTAGCCTAGGTGTGCATGTACTAAAACTAACCCCGAGTACACGACAATGATTATAATGACGATGATCGTGATGGTTATTATTATAATAATAATAATAATAATAATAATAATAATAATAATAATAATAATAATAATAATAATCATAATAATAATAATCATCATCATCATAATAATAATAATCATAATAATCATAATAATAATAAATGTAGATTTTTAACGCGCGAGAACACATTTCATGCACACTTCGCACGGATGTTAAAAGCGATGTTGAAGGCGCGATAATCATGATGATTGTAACGACGAGTCATTTTAGAGGTGTTTATGATATGACGATGACGAGTAATATTAATGCTATTATCTAGAGTTATCATTAATTTTAATGGTGTTGACGACAATCATGATGATTTTAATTACGAATGATTTTTAATGCCGTTAATCATGATGATTGTAATGATGAGTGATGCTGGTGCCGTTAATATTTTTTTTTAATGCCGAGGTGTGTTTAATGCAGTTAATATTGGTGATTTTAAAGAGGACTGATAGGTTAACGAGGACGATTCTAATATAATTACGATAATCACGACAATTTTAATGAAGAGTAATGTTAGACCATGATGCCTTTAATGACAAACGATGTTGTCGATAATAGTGATTACTGTAATTACACATAATGTCTAATGATGGGCAAACTTGTAGAGTAGCAAGAAATGATAGGGTAGTGCAAACGTGAAGAGGTTTTGATGCAAGATGTAAATACATGCAGCAAGAGGTTTACAATGAATAAAATAAAGCGAATATACGTTCTATGAAAGCTTCATATACATATAATCAGCTCAGCGGCAAGGACACAGAAAATACTTGTGGCGGATGTCTGTAACTCTGAGATGATTGTACTGAGAGCATAAAACCATGTAGCGCAGCTCAGTCAATAATTCCACGGAATGTGGTTGAAAGACCTTTACTCACCGGACCGCGTTTAAGTGAACGTAGCCGATAAGGTTTGAGACTACAGACGGAGACTAGAGTCGCCAGGCCGAAAAGGAACAAGTGTATTTCACGTGTTTTGTGGTGTTAAGATGTGTACAAGAAGAAACGAATGGCTTGAGTGACCCATAAAATGTCGACAGTCCTCACCATGATCAAAATTCGCGTATCTGTTTTGTGTGTAGTCCGTTAAACCAACATTGGATGTATTGATCTTGTTGCCATCTACTTTTTTCTTAAACCATTTACCTGTGACGTGTAAACAACTCTGGTTTAACCATAAGCCATTTAATCCGAGTTCTTGGGGTGTTGTTTTTACTGAGTGAATAAAATCTGAGTTGAACATTTCTTTTTCGTGCAGGGTAAGTAGCGTTCAATGTAAAGAGCTTGACAGTTTACTATGATTATTTGCACTGACAGGTTTTAACCAGAAACAAAGCATTCTACTCTGAACCTGTAGGCTAACAGGGAAGCGACCACATTCTCCAGCTACCATTTATGATGGGTTGATTTCTTCAGGTTGAATAACAGAAACTTAATTGTAATTCTGTACATAGATCGGTGACGCATGGCGCCCAGACCTCACAGGCATAGGTAAGGATGGGAAGAATTTTCTATCAAAGAGCTCAGTTTGTAGGTCTGGAGGTAAGAGCAGCTTATTACACCTTTTTTTTAGTAATGCAGACATAGCTCTAGAAGCCCTATCATGCAGATCCTTTTATGCAACGTTGAATTTGTTATAGTTTAGCTTCAGGAAAACATACACTAGTTCTAAAATTTCCCCATCTTAATTGAATACAGTTTTTTTCTCGAATTTTTACCTTGAAAGTAACTATTTTGGTTCTTCTGTGTTAACTGTCAAATTCCGTTTTGTCGCAATATGTTTTCATGCCATATAAAGACTTTGGGGTTTTCCTGAGGTGTTTCTGAGCAGATCGGCACGCATCGTCCGCATATAGCAGAATGAACAAATTAAGAAACACGTCTACATTCTATTTTAAGTTTGGACAGTTGAGGGAGGCCATTGATATAATTCTCCTATGAGTGTATTATTAGGTTGTTCAGGTACATTGCGAACAACAGAGGAGAAAGACTCTCCCCTTTCCTTACACTTGGCTGCTTATGAAATATCCAGACTGGTTTCCATTAACCTTAATACATAATTTGGCCTTGTTGTATATGTCCTAGATAACAGAGTATTTTCCATTAACACCATGATTCAGAAAGCTTTTCCCATAGCTGTATTCTGTCTATTTTGTGGAATGCCTTTTCGTAGTCAGCAAAGCCATAGTACACCCTTTGTTTTCTACTTAAGAAAATATCTATAATACTATGTAGTGTAAATATATGATCAATAGTTGAAAAACCAGGGCGAAATCCAGCTCGCTTGTTTTCAAGTAGATCATTTATGACCAATTTTTTTAAAACGCTTCATTGAGTACGCCTGTAAAACGTTTCTCAAAAACGGCTGAGGATTGATATGCCCCGGTAATTATTGGGATTATTCTGTTTGCCTTTGTTTTTGAATATGGAAATTATTGTTCCAAGTCCCCAGTCTGTGGGCATTTAGCCACATTTTAGAATAAGGTTAAATAATGTTGTAAATAGATTCAGGATCTTTGTATTGCATCATTGTATTGTCCTTTCCACATACATTATCTTCCTTTAATTATCTAGGCAAAATGCAACCTCGGTATCTGTTATCTGGGAGTCAAGGTATTCATTCCTGGATTCAGTTGTGCTAATTTTATATCTTAAGTCTATATTTTGTGCTTCCGTACTGTCATGGTGCTGGTTTAAGTTTTTGAAATGTTCAAAAAATTATGAGCAGGATGGGTTCTCATTGCTACCCATAATCCTGGAATTACAGCTATTATTCAGACGATTCCAAAATCCTTTCGGATCTCTGTTTTTAAGGTGGTTTAGTTTTCTTGTCCATCTCGTATTCCTTAAAGCTGTGCACGAAATTTTCACGACTTTCAATTTGTCCTGTAATTGTACAAAATCCAGATACTCGGCACTCCTACGCTCCCATATGAATTAGGGTAGCGAGTGTCGTGCAGGCGCGGCGTGGGTGAACGTGCAATTACATAGAGACCAACAGACGGAGGTGAGGCGAGACAAAGCTACTTCGACAGGAACCGAAGGCGTTTTTTCAGCAACGCCTCCCCCCGCCCCACTACCTTCCCAGGTCTTATCATGAACTCCACTGTCTGTCTCTTCTGTGGAACCCAAAGCAGATGTGACTGCCCCTCCCATGTCCTGAAGAGAGTGCAACAAAGTGGAGGGAGTTCGATAGGAGGAAGAGCTCGTACTGCTGTGTCAATAATCAAGACTGCCTTCACAACCCAGACTTGCGCTGGCAACCATCAACTTGTTCTAGAAAGTGAAATGTCGTGTTGTGTACGTGTACATTATTCAAACCCGACTTACGCACTTCCCCGTTTGTACTGTTATTAAGCTTATTAAAAAAATCAGCGAATAAAACTCAGAACATCTTCACTGTTTAGCACTTGGCTAACTGGCTAGTTAGTTGATTATATAGTCTTGCCTTAACGGCAGATGTTGTCGTTATTGTAAGGCTGTTTGCTCTGTACCACGAAACGTGCTTTAATCTTTGCCGGAAAGCGTTGTATATGTAGGATGATTCAGACGCTCAACGTACGAATTAAAGGCTTACAAGCTGCTGATTTTTTAGGAAACGGAAGCATCCACGCCGAAGGCATGTTCACTGCGCGAATAGTGCGTTTAGGCCAAAAAGAACCGCGCATATATCTCGTGCAAATACTGAAGATCGGTATCCTGTTTGAGTACACGCGCATCTTGGTCCAGTGGCTGGCGGGAATGTGCAGGCCTTTAACAGCAGGAGGATTGCATGACTTGCATAATGACCACGTCTGCAGCACAGAACCAATGATCACGGCTAACAAGACGTTTGAACTTGTATCTGTGTATCACGTGAAACTCCACGACATTTCCATGCGAGGCAATAGCCGTGAGATGGAGGGGAGGGGGGCGGGAGAATGGGGAAGGGGCACAGGCTTATAGTGGCCACTCCGAATGTCTCCCTGTTAGAGAGTGTTGCATACAGCAGAAATATCTGCTCTTTGCCAGTGATAAAGCGCACAGACCGCTGTTTGCTCGCCAGAGTGTGCAACAAGATGCAATTTGCTTCTTACCCTATATCCAGGCCATTGCACAAAATCGATTGGTGAGGGCACCACCATATCGCCGGCAGTTGCCTTGGGGGGGGGGAGGTGGGGGTCTGATCTTCAAATAGAAACATTGACAAAGTTCTTATTTAACCTTGCATCGTTTCTTGTGTGTGTATGTGTGTTGTAATGTTCTGAGCGATACCATCTCTTTTGTGCTTTTTGCCTTTCTTCTGCAATACTCCAACATTCACGACAGCTGAAAAAGGAAACTACTCGATACAGTCTGTGCTGTTGGAAGCAATTTTGTGAAAAATGAGCTCTCAGTAAAGCCGTGCCTCTGATTCTGCCAGCACTGGCTGCGTCTCTGTCATAGCTGGGCTGTTACGTGACAATTCAGGATGCCGATTTGAGCACACGGTTGGTAAAGGCCAGCGCCTCCACTAGCATCAAAAATAGAGTTTGCCAGTCAAACAGAGAAAAACTTTCAAGAAGTGTCTTATTTCTCGGCTTTTTGACGCAAGTGGGTGATGGTCAGATGTGGGTTATGATCGTCCCACTGTTACTTTCCGCTATCCACCGTCCCTTTTTTGCCCTAGAGATCCATCCTCCTCACTCAACTCAGTAACGACACTAGAACAGAACGTAACAAGCTCAAGGTTTATTGCTGGTTGTCAAGCCACCTAGCAGTTAACACCGGGCGTGGCAGCAACAACAGACTCCGACTGGTTTCTGAAAGCTCAACACTCCTATTGCTTCTAATCCGTACTCCGTTCTTCCATCCCCGATTATTGTTCTGGCACACGCTGTTTCCAGCATGAGAGGCTGGTCTCCTTACCTAAACGTCACTACGCTTCATGAATTGCTGACAGGTGCCCGCTCGTGACTCTAGTCTCTGAACAGCGTGAGTCACTGACTGTTGCTGGTGCACCCGTGCTTGGCTAACAAGACGCTGTCTACATCTCACCTTCGGCACCTGGGCGCCGCAGGCCTGTGGAAGTTTTATCCCCACCCCAAGGTACCTGCACTTTTCCTTATGTGAAAACTGCTGTCTAAGCCACCCGACAGTTCATGAGTCGCCTATTTCCAACGATCAGGCAAAAAATCCTTGCTTCACGTGCGCCAGCTCTCATTTTATTATACCACATTAGTGTCAAGCGACAGTATTTTCATCGACGTATTTGTATCGTGATGTCATTTTCAATACTTGCTAATGTACTGGGTGGTCCGCCAGACAAATTTAGTCCAACAGGGGAGGAGGAGAACAGACAGACTAACTTTGGCCACCGAAACAGCGTCTGTAGCAGCATGTATAAGACCAACAACCAGCGACTGGAATCCCCACCCCAACTCCCTAACCACCACACCCATCCATACCTCACCCTAATCACCCCACCCAACCCCGCCCCAGCGTTACTAAGCAGCGTTTGCATTCAAGGAGTGCTTGCAAAGTTTGCTGGAAGTCTAATCACCCGAACGAATGACAATTTTGTGTTCGTGGCTTACATCTGAAATGATACAGTTGAAAGCATATTCGTGGATTTTCGTATTTGCATGCAAGCGGGTGCACGTGGATGCAGTGACATTATTCTCAGAAAGTAAGGGGCATAGTTTTAATCGTGGCTTACACGTACAGTGGTCATATTCTCTGAGAGATGGGAATGGGAATATTGCCATATTCCCAGAGTAACAGAATGGAATATCGTTCTCAAACGAACAGCTAAGTTTTTACGAATAAAGAGTTTCTATGAAAGCCAGAATGAAGCTGTTGCCTGCTGCGCGTGTTTTCTAAAATGTAATCACAGACGACAGTCGAGCAGATGGTAGAGAGGGGGCTATGGACTTGTGTTGAGTTTTCACAGCGGCAGGTGACCTTGTCTGACACAGATGTGAAGCGAGGCTAGGGTTAATATTGGTACAATTGGCTTATGTACGCCTCTTTTCCTCTAATGGTGGCGTTAGTTGTCCGAGTGTTACGTAGACAATATTTGTGTGTGTGTTGCATTTTTCCTGCACAGCCCTTGGTTGTGTCAAGTGACACAATGCATAATATATTATATAAGTACGTTGTCCTTTCTCTCGATCCTAGTCGGTCTTAGCTGCTGCTTGTATCAACTGCTGGCGTGTGTTTGTGTACTCTGCCCTTTCTCACAGACACGCCCTGCAGTTGTCTCGGGTCTCCCAGCGCCGATTTTCACGAGGCGCCAAGCTGGGTGCGCTAAGCGCGCGGTGTCGGCGTGTTTACTTTGGAAGCTGCGCCCCCAGCTGTCGAGTGGTCCGTCTTGCACCCCAACCCATCTAGAGTTTTAGATTTCTTTTATTAAAAAACGCGAATATGCAAATCACGCTCGTGCCAGGAAGATAAACGCGCTGGGAGACAATGCCCGCTGAAGTCTGTCGCCTGGCCAGGTTTAGAGCAAAGCGAGAAGCTGATCGTGATGAAGTGTAGGAGCTGTAAATAAAGCAGGCACACTGGTCTGGAGACGACACGTCAGATTTGGGGTACGTCAGATTTGGGGCACGTCAGATTTGGGGTACGTCAGATTTGGGGCACGTCAGATTTGAGGCACGTCAGATTTGGGGCACGTCAACCAGATCAAATGTTCTTTTTCCATTTTCAGTCCACGAAAGTGACGTACATGTGTGAGGCGTGATCCTGATGAAAACAGACTATGTACGTGATCCTGATGAAAACAGACTATGTACGTGAT
>SMGT01003977.1:286475-298404 GCA_004794575.1 Lanistes nyassanus
CCTGATGAAAACAGACTATGTACGTGATCCTGATGAAAACAGACTATGTACGTGAAGCTGATGAAGCGTTACTATTTTTTCCACTGTAATCATGTACACGTACCTACATCATCTTTTTCATTTGTGTTTTTTTTGTCTACGCTGCATCTTAAATGACCTTTAAACAAGATTGTCCAGGTGTAAATAGCAATTGGGTGTATGAGAAGACACTTCTCTGAATCCCCCCCCCCCCACGGGGATGGAAGAACTTGAATTTGAACCTAAAAATGACAAGTTAAATGTCATGAAACGTGGTTATGTTTTTCCCCTTTCTGAAACCGCAGACGCACGTATTTCCAAGTTTTTGCCTAAAATAAGGACAGTAAGTTAGATTAGTTATCGTTTTGTTGGAAGTGGCACCATAATTGCCACGTTTTGCCCCACCCACCCACCCCATCTTGCGCGGATCTTTATTTTTCATGCAAAACTATACACAGTGAGATACAGAGAGTTGACCCTTATGGAAACAGACGATTTACATGAAGCTGTAATCATTTGCGGAGAGAAAATGCTATAGTGCTTCATCAGGATCGTGTAAATAAAATGTAAGCAACAGCATTTCACCAGATTGATGTTTGACGGGGACTTTTCATCAAGATCATGTGGGCACCTGAACATGATGACGGTGAAAAAAATAGTAATGTTTCATCAGGTTCATATAAACAGTCCGTTTTCATCAGGATCACGCCTCACATACGTGATCGCACACAGCGTACCGGGGTCTTTTCAGAACAGTGCAGATGATAAGATGGCGGCATGTGGCTCAAAGCCTTAGTAGCGTGGCGGGGAAGAGTGATCGAGAGGGTCTGCAGGGAGGCAGACTGTTGCAGGACAAATTCTGAACTTAATGAGACTGTCTGAGTACAAGCGAGCAAAACAGCAAAGGAGGGACGGGTGTTCATTACTTGTCTGAGCTAAGCTAATAGAAAGGTGTGAGAATAATGAAGATTTATAGCTCCCGCATCTGGTATCTTTATTCACCTGTTTTTAAAGAAAGATCTGATACAAGAGTGGTCTCCTCCCAGGCCCTGTATGCATGTAAACTGTACTAAATTTATTCCCGATTTTTTCTGTCTCTGAAAACGCTGTTTCGGTATACTTGGAATAAGCTATTTGCTCCTGGGACGACTCAATAGTTTAATTATTACCCAATAACGAGGAAAAAAAATAAGATGTTCGGTTTTCGTGTATAGGCAAATCAAGGAACTTATTCCTGTCATGGCGGCTATTCTGGAATAAGTAAGCTATTTGGGTTTCTTGCATACGGGGCCAGGGGAAAGCCCTGGTAGCAGTACAGTGTGCTTGTCTCTGATACAGACGGTCGTGCCTTGGATTGAACCTTGTGTGCGCCACACGTACTTTCTCTGTATTTGGCATCTGTTTACAGGGATGGGCGTCTGGATTTGCTTTGGGGAATCCAGTTCCTTAGTTTCCCCTTCCTTTTACTCCCTAACAGCACCCTTCACCCCGCTGTCTCATCCTACCCCCACCATGAGATAGGCTTAGTTGTTGATTTGACGGTAAGCGGTAAAGTATTCAGTGTCTGGTGGACCACACGTTGTGGTTTTTAGCAGGAGAATGACAATCGTGGATCGCGGGTTCAGATCTCCTCCCATACAAGTATTTCGTATGTATATGTTTGTGTGTATATGAAAGCCTCGGTGTGGGTGCGCGCGCGTTGCAAAAAAAAAAAAACTGCCTGTAAGCTGCCACCGATGACCGGAGTAAGGATCACTCAGAGTGGCAGCAGGGCGGAGGGGGGGGGTGCAGCAATGAAAACAGTCACAAATGAGAAGACCAAAGGCGAGCCCTGCCCAGCGGCCCTCTGTACAAAACACAGGACAGTTCTTTTGACATGTTGACCGAGGGAAGAGAACTCGATCGAGGGAAGTGAGACAGAGCTGAAGGAGAGAGTCTTGGATGGATGGGAAAAGTGCTTGCCCCTTTCGCTGATTTCGCACTGTCGTAACGAGTTCAGTGTAATTCTTTTTCTTTGCTAAATGTACATATGTACTATAGAGTAAAGAAAACAATAATGGTCATATGCTGAAAGCGGTGAACCCTGTCTAAAGTTCTGTTTTTTGTTAACACGTAGGCATTGATCAGAGAACAGATTACTATCATTTTCTTCCTTGGTGTCATCGTAGAAGTTACAGCTTAACCTTCTTCATTTCGTCCTGCAGATGATTTATTTTAATGCCTGTTTCGGTTCGCCAGAAGTGCTACTTTAAAGCCTGAATTGATTAAAAATTAGGAACCGAAAAGAGCCTAAACTGCGTACAGAAGGGGTGGGAAGGATGCTCGTCTCTGTCTGTAAAGACACGTCGATGGGCTTTACCATCAGTTCGTCCTTGTTCCGTGTTTCACTCGTAAGGCCATGCCATAGGTTCCCAGAAAGTGATGTGTTTCTTGTGCAGTCACGTGGACAGGTACAGCACGCGCGATGACCCCCGCCTGGACCCTGACTACATCGAACCTCCACGCCCCCGCCAGGTGGAGCTAGTGCGAGACCCGGACAAAGGCTTTGGTTTTGTGGCTGGCAGCGAAAGACCCGTGGTGGTACGCTTCGTTACTGAAGGTAAGTCCATTTTTCTGAAATATAGGTATTACAGACAATTTGCCTGACATGTAAGTATTACGGAGGATAGGTCTTTAAACTTTCTTGCATGTCAGTATTGTATCGGGTAGGTCTTTAATCTTTCTGAAGCATCTATATCACACAGATAATGTTTAAAACATCAGCATTACATAGATTATGTTTAAAACATCAGCATTACACAGATTATGTTTAAAACATCAGCATTACATAGATTATGTTTAAAAATGTATTACACAGAGTAGGCCCGATCTGTCAGCATTACGGAGCTTAGCCAGTGTTGAAGAGGATCGGTCTTTTTTGATTTGTCGGTGTCACGTGTGTCGTTGTGGCCTAAAACAACTCGGCCAGAATGTTTGGCAGTGGCAAGGTCAGAAGGAAGCCATGTTAGATTGATCCAACTTTCAGTTTGCTCTTTTTGATCTTCGCGCACAAATCCTGACGAGGGCAGAAAGCGTTTGTAGTCGAAGAGGGAGGGCCGCAGTTTGGCAGAAGTTCGAAACTGGAAAACGTAAACTCAAGCATAAAAAGTTTATTTTAATTGGAAGAAGGATCAAATGAACATAGAATATGAGGGAAAAGGGAGGATTGAAGGAATCCCATTGGGCCGAGGGATTTCCAGATACACCTGTTGCTGGCTAACGTTGCTGCGTGTTTATGAGTCTGCCGGGATGTGGCAAAGCTTTTATGGAGCAGTTGGAGAAGATTGGATGGTCCTGGAAGGTACGGTGCCTGAAAACAGAATTTTTTCCCACGTGGACTGTAATCAGGAATACTAGGAGATCTTAGAAAAGACATTTCTAGACTAAAAATGCAGAGAAGATTACAGGCTTGAAATTGTGCAGAAGGTCGGCTTTTTGTGTTTTTGTCTTTTTGGCTTCTCCATGACGCTCCAACCCCTCCCCCAACAGGCTCTTACCAAGAAATTGTGTCTAGAATTTCTCCCTATAGTGTGTGTGTGTGTGTGTGTGTGTGTATTAAAGTAATTGTGTGTGTGTGTGTATTAAAGTGATAGTGTGTGTGTATATATTAAAGTGATAGTGTGTGTGTGTGTGTATTAAAGTGATGTAATAAGTTGTAGGATAAAGATTATGCAGGTCAAATCTAACACTACTATGCGATTTATGATAAGACAAAGGACCAAGCCCAAGGTAAAAACTATGAAACAGACCAACATTTCGGGGAATTCCCCATCCTCAGGACAGACCACACAACAGCAGCACTTAGGACTTAAAGTCGCAGATAAGTTACTGTTATACTTTATTTACTGTATTGTTGCGTCGTCTGTCCCGAGGAAGGAGTAATATTGTAAAACGCGTACCTGTAACTGTTTCATTTAGCTTGGCGCAGTTCCTTTAACGTTTCCATATTTCACACTCATTTGTTTGATTTAATAGTATAATAGCATAAATGTTATCACTATTTGTAGCATAAGCATCACAACGTTTGCACGTAATCGTAGTTTTGTCCCATATATATATATATATCTAGATGAAAACTAACGGGAGCTCCATCCTGCAGCCATTGTTGCCTGTGACTGAATTTACCTGCTCATTACTTAAACTCCTGGTGGCTCAATGACTTGCACTGACCTTGCGCACTGTTTCCAGAGTCAGTTGTGGGATTAAGAGGAAGACTGTAAAAATGGAGAAGCATTACGGTTGTCAGTAACTGTTATGACTGGTTGTTCATGGCTGAGAGTCCGTTGCGAAGCCAGCCCGAGGTTAAGATACCGCTAGGAAATACAAGCCTGAACTGAGGCACGCTGACGATGACTTATTTCGCATGCAGCACGACGTAAACGCGTGTTTACGAAAGAGGAAGCACGTATATCTTGAGTAAATGGCGAAATTGTGCGATTATGTAAAGATTAAAAACGTATATCTCTTGTGGATGCTGAAATTGTGCGTTCATGTAAGGAGGGAAACGTATATCTTGGGTAAATGCCACAAGTGTGTGTTCATGCGAGGAAGAAACGGGTACTTTTTGCATAAGTGCGGAAATTGTATTTCTTGAATAAGTGCCGAAATTGGGGAAGTCCTCAAAATGTGCCCAGTGCACGACCGTGCACGAAGACGGCCCTCTGGTATGTCCCGCGCAGACGACGAACTTCGGCGTAAACACACATCTTCGTGCAATGATGCCAATGTCCTTTTGTGTAAATGTGTAGTTTCAGGAAGTGTTGCTGATGGCATGATCATAAGCTGGTCAATCACGTGCGCTTAGCCAATCCCCAACACACACACACACACAGGTTTGTCGGACTCATATGTCCGACCTCAAACACGAACTTTTTCTATAAACAGGCCTACTATTTCTAGTGGGGTTTGCTAACATGAAGTATATATTGCATCCCCTGTATGGCTGGTTATTACTGTTGTAAATCTAATAAGCATAACATCGTTTTATCATTACATTTTACCGTCACATTTATAGGAAGTTCACACGATGTAAGCAAATACATGCACAAATAATTATGGGATTGTGCAGAAATAGACAATTGTGAAAAGAAAACACCCATAGACACATTTACCCCAAATCTAACATTGTAGATGCAAAGGTCACAAAGTCAGATATTCTCAAACACAAACTAAGCCTGGAAAGTGAAAGTGGGTTTTTTGCGATTGTAATCCTACTGGAGAACTGACAGGAAGATTGTAGAGTTGATTGTCAAAGGCGACTGACCACTTTCTTGTGACCACCAGGGCCAGCGCCGACGAAATCTGGAGCCTTTTGCAGGTCAAGGGCCATGAGAATGATAGCCGTACGTTTATTTTTGTTCACACGGAAGGATTTCTGACCGATTAGCTATCGGCAGTAGACTGGAAGTAAGAGTAGGTTTACTATGTGATAGGCGGAATAAGTTTAGTGGACGTTTGACGCACTCAGACATGCTGTGTTGGATGTACTGGAACTGGAAATATATATGTAAATCTATTTTGTAACCTCACTCCAGTTCTTAACTAACATATATCTCTGCTAAAATTTCTTTCGATCAATAGATTATATATACTGAAAATCAAAAGAAACGCGAAGTGATGGAGTTGGTGATTTTATTTAAATTGTTTCCTTTCATTAAAACGGGCTTGAATCAATCAATTTTCAAGAAAATCGGTACAGTGAGTCTTTCACGTGTTGGGGTCTGGTGGGTCAAGGAGATTGCTGTTACGTACAAGTGTTCAAGAGTTCTTCAGGGTATCTACTGGTGAACATATCCAAGGAAGGAGCGCTCCAACGTACAGACTGTCGTGCGGACTGTAAGAAGCATTCGGGAACGAGTGTTGTGTTCTGTGAGTGTTGTGCATCACGTGGTCAATCTTTTCTCGTAAGCAAAGGCGAGATTGAGGTACGTAGTTTGTCATTGTGTTTAATGGCGAGGCGGGTGATGTAGGGTGGTATTAGATGTTATAGTAGGCCTAGCTCAAACAGAAGGAAATTGTGGGACCCCTAGAGTTGAAACGAGTTATAACACATATTGTCTCGATTGTAAATACTCGCTGTTTATATCAACAATACATTCTTCTTTTTTTGTTTTCACTGTATTACAGTCTTTTGTTGTTCTTTATGGGAGACTGTAGGTGGTGGGGGCTCGGCCATATGATAAAGAAATCATATTAATTAATGTTATTAATACAGTGATTGTTCCACCTACGCATATGTCACACTCTTGACGGTGGTCGTGTGAGCGAGCAGAGCAGACGACCCGTCAAGAGCAAAAAGAAATCTCCAAAATGGTGACATCTGGGGGCTCGTCTGGGAGTCTTTGCACAATGTATGTTCATCGGACATGCTGGAAAAGGGGTTCAGAATGTCCCAGACGTCCGAATTCAGAGTCCAGAGTCAGTAGCGCGTGTGTCGCCCATTGGCGTCGACAACCTGGCGGGCATGGAGATCACCAGACGGTTCACCATCACCATAAGAGCCATGTTTGCGCAGATCTGCCTGGGGCCTGCTCCACCTGTCGAGCTGTTGTCGACCTCGGCTGGACAGCGCTCATCTCTGCAGATGGACCCATAAAGGTTCGAGGTGGGTTGAGGTCTGGGCTCATGGAGACCCAGGGCATCACTTGCACGTTGTTCTGCAGCAAGAAGGCCGTGGTGAGCCTTGCCGGGCCTTGTGTAGGCGGGCATTGTCATGCTGAAAGGTGAGGTTGCCGTGCTGCTGGAAGTATGGCACGACGTGGGGCCTCACCACCTGGTCTACATAGCCTTGTGCTGCCTCGCCGTTTCCTCGTCCAGGGGCGATGTTCTGGAAGACAACGGGGCTCACGAGTCAGTTGAGGCTAACCCCACCCAAAATAAAATGATGCAGGGGCCTCCCAACGGTCATGCTGCAAAATGTTGTTGGCGTACCTTTCGTTCTGCGTACTTCATATTGGCGTTGCTGATGCAAAAGCGGCTTTCATCAGAGAAGAGGCTGTCTCGCCATCGCCGCCATGTCCAGTTCAGGTACTGCTGGGCCGCTGCATTCTCTGCTGCCGATGTCGTGCAGCTTTGACCGCCATGCAGGACGGCGGCAGTACAGCCGTCGCTCAGACAACCAGATGGCAACTCCGTGGCTCCCGACAGTGGCTCGGACCGTCTCTGCGGCAGGGAGGATCTGAAGTCGTCCGTTTTTGACTCCATCCCGAGTGCTGCAAGTGGCTTTAAAGCGAGCCCACAAACGACAGATTGTGGAAACTGCCACACCCAGTGCATGTGCAACGATTGGGCGGCTTCCAGCGTGGAATGGCGCGACGGCTCTTTGCCGATCTGTAGCGTTCAGTCTTGTCATTCTTCGGCTGCTGACAGGTGGTCTGTCTGGGAGCGTACGAGCATCGGCTTGTATTGCTAGTGGGTGGTGCCCTCTTTTCGCAAAGAAAGTTCTAGTCTTGGTGGTTTTGTCCAGCCTGCACGAGCGAAAACCACTGTCCGGCTTTAACGCGCCAGAAGGGACTCATTTTTTGCAGCAGGCAAGTCATTATCAAGGGCTACACTCAACAGACCATGTCAACCTTATTTTTGTTGCCGTCTTTGTACTCAAATGTGTGAAATTTGACTACTCTTTGCCCGCGTGTCAGTTTGCGTTTCTTTAGTTACTAGAGAGCTGTAAAATGAGATATTTTAAATATCCTGTCTGAAAATAACAAGTGGTGCCAGTTATACGCTGGCGTTCGAGCCCACCGGTTCGAACACCATTTGCGTTTTCGAAGACCACTGCGCATGCGCCCTGCCAACCCAAGACAAACGCATGGATGGTCGGAAAGGGGAGCGCATTCCAGCGGAGAACAAGAAGGACAAACGTGCGTGTTTGTTAGTTGTCATTTGTTCCTATCATGTCCCACTCTTGTCATCTGCTGAATCGTCAGCGTATAGCATCCTGTTAACGCCGCCTGCTCTCTTGCCGACTTGGCGTGCGATCAGGGCTGGAACACGCACTTAGGTTGGCGGGCGGGAAACGACCTTAGTGACAGTCGGTAATGGCTGAATAATTCGCATTAAGACAAGCTGTGAGCGGAATATTTTGTGGCTTTAGCTTTCAGATCAAGTCCTTAGAGCGCGCGATCGCGTGACCTTGCCCTCTTACATCTGATTGACTCCAGCCGAAACAGGGGCTATAGCTGCTGATGTGTTGCAGCCAAACATATATCCCGTACTGCGAGGATATGCGAGAGATGGCGGCAAGCTGAATGTTCCTCAGTGAAAATACAGGTTGTGTAGTTGTTTTCCTATCCACGCCAGTCCTAGCCTGACAAGAGAACCGTAGACTAAGCGTGTTTAAGCAGCCTGCCGAAGACCAACTACAAGCGATGCCAGGCAGTGACGTCCGCTTGCACTACAGCGCCGCAGCCTCCAGCAATGCTGCTGTCGGCCGCTTGGTCCGCTGTACTCGACGCTTCACTGATATTTAAAAAAATTAGGATAACTGCTTCTGAAATCAGCGATAAGAATATAAAACAATTAACTTCAGTTCTTCTAAGTGTGATGGAGTTATTTCTGCGCGCAAAGGGTTAGGAAGCCTCTGTCGCGTTCATTTGTGCGTTCCCTGTTGTGCTTGTTTATTTCTGCGGTTTTTGTTTGAGGTTATGTATGGGATTTTGCCGTGGCTGCCACAAATGCTGGCTTACGCATGCAGCTGGTTCAAGTGATTAAACATTCTTGATACTTCTGCGTGCATTCATTTTCTTAACGGACGTAATTAATTTTAAGGGTTTACGTTTATATAAAGAAAAAACCAAAGAGTCTATTAAAAAATGTGACGCATTGTATGGCGACTATTCACAATGAAGAATATTGCGCACTTAAAAATAATTACAGAACGCGATCTTTATGAGCCAATAAAAATCTTTTGTAAACATTTGACTTGTGTAGGATTAGTAAAGACACAATGACTCTTTTGCAATCAGTAAGCTAGAGTCTTCCTCTCCGCCCTCACAGAAGAGACATTTCTGGCTGAGGGATGGGATGAGGAGGGGAAGTAAAGAGGGGGAGCAAGGGCCAGGCGCTGGACAGCTGACGCCTTTGGCAACAGTCGAGGAACGAAGAGGACGGCAGAGTTGGCGCTGCTTGTTAAGGCTGGCAACAGGTCATGGATGGCATCGCCAGATATATTTCTGCCAGTGGCTGGTGCATCCAGCTTCTTTTCAGCACTAAAAGAGACGGGCTCAGCAAGCAAGCTGTGCACTGAGCGGTCGTTCTCGTCCGCGTATCCAACCCAGTTTTCCCCATAAGATTCTGTATAAGTTCATTAATGTGGGCTTAGGTGCAATGTTTTCAATAATGCGGAATATAATAGACAATTTGACACAGTGGACACAGTGGACGATTTTATGCAGTAGACAATCAGGCACTATAGACAGTTTGACGCAGTAAATAATCAGTCAATATAGACAGTTTGACGTACGGCTTGGAGCATTCTGCAGACGCCTGTTCTTAAGCACATTCTAAATATTTTAACACTTCATGCAAAAAAGTGTTAGGCATGTGCAAAATATGCGCTGCGTGCGTAAATAGTATGCAAGAAGTGTGGTACATGTGTTCCAAGTTTTCTTTGATACGCCATTACTGAAGACTTTTTGCTGGTACACGTTTGGAACATTAGCACAACACCATTTATACATGTTCCGGCCATTTGAACGCTTTCGAGAACACAGACCAGAACACTTTTTACACTATTCTAGTACAAGCACATCTAAAGCGTTCTAGATCAATGCGCTTTGTTTCGGCAACAAATTGTGTTCTAACTTAAACACTTCTTGTTTGCAGTGCACTGCACGAAGGTGACTATAGTTGTCACGAGTTGGGGTCTGGTGGGTCAAGGAGATACACCATAGTTTCGAGGTGTGACCCATCGACGAACCTCCGATCTTAATTATCCCCTTGTTCAAGCCGCCGTTTAGCTGCTCACGTCATAACCAGCCCAGGTTAGGTTCCTGTTCACACCTCTGATCAGGGGTGCTGGCTCTAGGAGCAAGGGGCAAGGTGCTACTCACCCCGAAGCACAACTGAGAAGGGATCTTAACTCTAGAGCAGGTGTCAGGCTGGCCAGGTGTGGCTTAGTTGGACGTGGGGGTGGGGGGGTGGGAAATAACGCATCAGGAGGAATCTGGTGACGCATGGTGTCGACCACCAGGGGCTCTGATGTACCCGGGAGGTGTAAACCGCCAGGCGGGGAGGGGGAGCAACCCTGTCCACTCGAGGTGTCCACTTAGGGGGTGTTCTTGTAGATGACGCAGGCCGTGGCTTCTGCTGTCTCTGGCCTGACTGGTTGATGTATGTACTTACCTTGATGACCACATGTATGGGAATGTAAGAATCTACGAATGAGAATTAGAATAAAAGGACTGGTTTAGACACTCAAAACACATCTTTAGCCCAATTTCCTGTGTGGAGAGCAACTGTAGCCCAATCTCCTGTGAGAAGATCATCTTTAGCCAAGACTCCTGCGAGAGGTATCTTCGGCCAAACCTTCTACTGGAGATCTCCTGTGAAGAGACGTACCTGTCTTGTGGTAAAGTCTGCCGAAGACTGATACTGCAGTCTTGCTGCAGAATTAAGGTGGCCCGTTCTACTGGACGTGTGGGAAGTCTAGTATCAAAGCAACGTGTCTGGAGTAGACCAGTTGCCTAGTGCACGATCGAAGATCGTGGACAGACAACCGTCTGAAGCAGGGGACGAAGATCCAGCCTTAAAGGGAGACTGCCTGTAACCAAGCTCTAGGAGTGAGCTCAAGGGGCTGTGTATCAGCCTTGGAAAACGTCATATCATCTGTGGCGTGTGTGAACGTCAGCACCGAAGTCTGGTGTTACGTGGAAGTATTCAAGAGGTCTTCAAGAGGTCTTCAAGGTATCTACTGGTGAACATATCCAAGGAAGGAACGCTTCAGCTTACAGACTGTCGTACGGACTGAAGCATTCGGGAACGAGTGTTGTGTTATATGAGTGCTGTGCATCACACGGTCATTCTTTTCTCGTATGCAATGAAGAGGTTTAAGGTACGTGGTTTATTTTTGTGTTTCATTGCGAGGCGGGTGATGTAGGGTGGTATTATTTGTTATTGCAGACCTAAAGAGAACAAGGAAATTGCGGGACACCTAGATTTAACGAGTTGTATCATATATTGTCCTGGTTGTAAATACTCGTTGTTTATATCAACAATAATTCTTCTTTTTTTCTGTTCACTGTATTACGGTGTTTTGTGGTTCTTTATGGGAGACTGTAGGTGGTTGGGGCTCGGCCATATGATTGAGGAGTCATATTAATTAGTTTTAGTAATACAGTGTTATTTCCACCTACGCATGTCACCCTCTTGATGGCGGTCGTGTGAGCGAGCAGAGGAGACGACCCGTCAAGAGCACAGACACAATACTATTTGCAAGTAACCAGTTGGAGCATATTACAGATAGGTGTACAGACACAATACTGTGTTTGCAAGTAACCAGCTGAAGCATATTACAGACAGATGTACATACACAATCCTGTGTTTGCAAGTAACCAGTTGGAGCATATTACAGATAGGTGTACAGACACAATACTGTGTTTGCAAGTAACCAGTTGGAGCATATTACAGATAGGTGTACATACACAATACTGTGTTTGCAAGTAACCAGTAGGAGCATATTACAGATAGGTGTACATACACAATCCTGTGTTTGCAAGTAACCAGTAGGAGCATATTACAGATAGGTGTACATACACAATCCTGTGTTTGCAAGTAACCATTTGGAGCATATTACAGATAGGTGTACATACACAATCCTGTGTTTGCAAGTAACCAGTAGGAGCATATTACAGATAGGTGTACATACACAATCCTG
>SMGT01003978.1:16031-31466 GCA_004794575.1 Lanistes nyassanus
TTGTGTGTGTGAAAAGTGACTATATTTGGGACCAAATAGTAAGTAGTATTTAATACTTTTAAATAAAAGTATTATTTCCGTTGTGATGCAGAAGAATAGATCTTTCTAAATATGTCAAATATATTACTGGGAGTGTGGTAGTTTTTAAGTGGTCTCTTTTTTAACTCTTTGGCGACGCGTAGATAGTATACTTTCTACGGCCTATCATACCCTTGAGCCGGCGCCGCTTGCATACTTTCTACAGATTAAAAAAATTGCAGCAACACATTTAACGGTGTAAGGCAGGTAAACTTTATATCATTGTAAAGCTCTATCACCGTCTAAATGAGTTCCGGTTTGCCAAACGCCGCGTAGATAGTATACTATCTACAGCCTACTATCTACTATCTCATAACCTTGAGTCTGCGTTGCTTGCAAACTTTCTACAGATTTAAAAATTTGCAGCAATGCATTTAATAGTGTAAGGGAGGTAAAGTTTATATCGTTGTAAAGCTCTATCATCGCTTGTTTCTCCTGCACTGTCTAAATGAGTTTTGGAAACAGTTTCGGCTTGCGAAATGCCACGTAGGTAGTATACTATCTACAGCCTATCATACGCTTGAGTCTGCGCTGCTTGCACACTTTCGACGGATTTAAAAATTTGCAGCGACGCATTTAACGGTGTAAGGCAGGTACACTTTATATCATTGTAAAGCTCTATCATTGCTTGTTTCCCTTGCACTGTCTAAATGAGTTTCGGAAACAGTTTCGGCTTGCCAAACGAGATTAAGTGTAGAGGCTGGCCAGGTCTACTTCCGTTCAAAATGGCTACACGTGGGAAGAGGACACTAAAAACACCTCAATATGTGAACAGTTTGTGAGCTTCAAGGGTGCAATTGTGTTTTATTTCACAGTGGAACCATTCACCAACAAATTCAAAGTGGAATACTCTTGATTACTGGATTTATTTACCTGTGGGAAGTGTACAAGCAGTGAAACCTTCTTTTGTTCCATTTTTTTTAATGTGCAAAAAGTGGCTTTATTTGGCACCAAACTGTAAGTACTATTTAATATTTTAAACTAAAAGTATTGCTTCCATTGTGATGTGGAAGAATAGATCTTTCTAAATATGTAAAATATATTACTGTAAGTGTGGTAGTTTTTAAGTAGTAATTGTTTTTAAAACGTGTAAATCTGTGCGTGGTCTGGGGTTGCTGCATAGGCCTTAGCCCTGCGTCGCCAAAGAGTTAAAACATGTAAATCTATGCTGCCTCTGGGATATCTTAGCCCTGCGGGTCCCTGCGGGGTCAATGAGTTAATAGGGTCAACAGAAAAAAAGTTTCCTGTGGCAAAATCACCCACTTCCAGCAGTTCTAACTTGGCATTTTCCAACTCCTTTTCCAGTCGCTGCTTCATCTCCTGCCGTGCATGGTCGTTTGTCATTCGTATGTGGAGCTCCTCCTCTCTTAGCTGTCGTTCTTGATCGCCTCTCCTGGCACACAATATGTACTTTTATATCCAGGACATGGAAAATCAGACGGTTTTGACAACCATGGCTTTCTACATTTCCATGCTCACTCTGATTCATTTACTAGGTGTTTCATTTTCATAACATTTTCACTGTTATTTTCTAAACTTTCACCTTCACCTTTCATTACCTAACAAAGTTCTATTAATATTTAATAATAATATTATTTTTATTAATACTAATTCTCCTTTACTCATCAATAACTGTTAGAACAGAATTGAAGAAAGTAACAAGCAGCCTTACAAGATCTGTCAACAGCTATCAGAACACCGCCTACAATTGTATTCTCTTAAAATCCCGTAACAATGGCAATCTCCTGATGAAAAAAAAATGCTGGTTAGTAAATCAGGCATTGAATGACTTCTACTCAGTTACATACTTTTCAGCAGACAAAGACGTTAAGTCAGCCTTCTTTTTCCTCTCTTCATCCATCCGATCCAAGGGGGATAATTTACCAGGGCCTGGTGAGTCATCCCGTGCTGTAGACTTAACTGACAATGTTCCATCAAAATCCTGAAGGAAGACAAGAAAATACTGTCTAAATGCCATCGACAGCTGCTATTCTGGTGTATGTATGAGGCCGCATGCTCAAAAATAAAAAAAAAACGTAAGTGCTACAAACAAGAAATAAACTGATTTTTAAATGTAAACATATTCTGAATAAACTCTTTGTCGTCTTATCAAAATTACTTAAAATCCAGGAGCAATGGGGTACCTGAAATCTGCTATTTCAAGAATGCGCCCTATGTCTTGCCATGTATCTGCCATTTGGAAACATAAACAGTATTTCCCGAAATCCATATGTTTCTCTGAACCAGCATCGATTCATAGTCAAAGGGAAATAACCTTATGAAAAGAAATAAGCTACTGATTAAACACAGTTGTGTCCCATAGAATACTCTATGCAAGGCTTGCAGGAATTTCCAATTCTCACAAAATCGACCAATGTCAGGGGCATCTAACAGCTACCAAATCTACGAAATCGGTGGATTTTGTAGGCACCTAATGGGTTAAACATCACTTGGTATATTCTTTTCAACTTTTACAACCACTTAGAAAGATTGACCCATTGGACAGCCAGACCTACAAAGATAAAACAATCAGTCACAAGGTCACCATCTGATACTTTTCTTAAGACTGCCATTAGTGCTAAGAAAGACTTCATTAAGGTTTCCCAGATATAAACTAGTGCACAATGCAGAAACAACTAAGGCAGATATAAACTTTTTTTTAAAAGAATGTTTATGCTCAGTCATTTATATCAACATATCCTGTTGCATGATTTATTCTTTTTTTTTAAATTTAGGATATAATTTTCTTAAAAATTTATTTTTTCTGACATAAAATTGTAAATACATAAGAATAATTACACAAACGCATTTTCACTACGTGTTAACTTAATGCAAACATCTCTTTGTAAATACAAAGTATGCATAAATGTAGATGTACATATTAGTCTTATGCTGCCCGAGACAGACTAATGCATGACACAGTTCTGGCATAATTTGCAACTTGACAAGAAACTTATGTACAGCCACTAGCACAACTAATCAGCAACACAAAAGGTCACACTGACAGTGACAGCAAACAATTTACACATCACTGCTCATAAAAAATAAGCCACTTCACAAAGAACATTATTTAATATGAGACAGCCATGTCACTATTGTCAGCGTACATCATCTATTGTAATCTTTGATAATGACATTTACCAACATACTAAGACAATGTTCTATTATTAAACCGCTACTACTAGACTTTATAGTGATTACTCTTGTCTGGAAAAGTGCACCAAGCCTTCCTCTAAGAAATGTCCAATGTTCCAATGAGATGTTAACAACATCTAAGAGAGCAACCCTAAAATGTTTAGTTCATGTGTACAAACATCTGATGATTGTTATTCTAACAAGTAAAGAAACATCATTAGTCTGGTGATCAGGTCCTAAATCATCCAAAAAGGCAAAACAAAGACAGATTTGTGTACACTGGTGCTATAACTTTTCCATAGAAACACATTCTTTCCATTAAAAACTAGATACAGCTCAGCATAAGAATGAGTGTATTTTAAGACATTTCACCACCTTAAATACAAAGACATCACACCAACTCCATCTGGTCCGTCTGTAGGCTAGACACAGCGATCATCCCAGACAATCCAACTAAGCATTAAAAAAAAAACTTACACTCCAGTTCACCAAGGGAAGGAACTGATGAATTTGAATGGCCAAATTTCTCTGCAGTTATTTCCTGTTAGTTTATACTGAGGTTATATAACTCTAATAAATGTACATGGTGGAATTTCTGACTTGCCATCAGTTGATGTGATTTTTCTGTTGAAAATTAATGCCATTAAGAATTGTTTTGCTCAAGACATTTCAGTTATGGAGTAAGACCCTCAGAAACTAACTTTATGGAATAGTTCAGGTAAGGACACTCATATTTGTCTGCAGTAATTCAAATGATGCGTGAAGTCTTCGTCATTAATGGTTTCATTAGTGGGGTTCTTTTTTTTTCCAATTCACCAAACCTCTTAAGCCAGGCAGCCATTTTGTGAGATGGGGACGAGTCAATGAGATGGCTTTTATAAGTATGGATGACAGGGATGAAAGCGCTCTCTTGCACTATTTACAGAATGAAAATTACACATTTTCAGAATTTTCTGAGTACAGCTAATGTAAAGATTTTCAGAAAAGCATAATTCAGCAGTAATTTGAAATGAAATTTGAAACAAATTTTATCTTTTGGGGGAGGGAGGAGAAAATTATAATTAAATCTAACGCACATCACACTGAAGAGGGCAAAATCATGAGTTGCAGCTAAAGAATGCAAATAAAAACTAATATAATAATCGTACTCAAAATAAAACTACAGTTCAGAAAGGGCAGGAAATGATGAATTTGAATAGTTGTTCTCTATTTGTTTCCTGACATTTGACCTTTAATATGTTCTGAACAGCTGTAGTAATAGACTGGTGGTTTTTGTTTGTCTTTATAAAGGGTTAAACTACTGAAAGCATTGTAGCCCTCTCAAGTCAGCCATACTGCACACTTCAGTTCTACTTAAGTTTCAGTGCTTGAATAAAGAAGCAACTCACACTTGAGAGTGAATATTGCTGTGTCATCTGTGCAAGAAAACAGTCATTTGCATGAGATGCTTAAAGCAACACCCCCTAGGACATTAAGAAAAATGGTCATAAGAAAAACTGCTTTATTGTCACGATTCCACTGTTTCAGAAATGCTGGCAACCAGCCCAGCAGAATATGAATAGTAAACTTTTTACGACTGTTTACTGATTAACTAAAATCATGGGGGGAAAAAGTAAATGAAGTTTGTGTATGTCTTCCGAGTCTATAACATAGACTGTATTAAACGGTTTAACTGTGCCTGTAATACAGATGTAGATTTCATGTAATGCAGCTGCTATTCATTTAGGCCCATAATACAGGCACTGGATATCACAATCTGTTTTTCCCTAACGTTGCACCAAACACCCCCCTCCCCAATAAAAAAATGCATCCCCTCCCCAACAACAACAAAAACCCAAAACACATGCAACACAGATCTAGGAAAACTCACAACTTATTTCTGCTTTCCCAGAATCAGAAGAAAATTACAAGCTTCTTGAGTTCTGGATCTAAATACTGCTGTTGTGCTTGCATTGAGATGGGAGCTTCAAGTCTTTGTAAAAGATGAGCATTCCTGTCATGTATATTTAGGTGCAATACCAGCATTTAAATGTTGTGTATGTTTAGGTAGGAGCTAGAATATCGGTCAACTGAAAGGCGGTGTAGCAGCAGAAATCTATTCAATCAAAGCATGCACATGCTTTAATTCGTTTGTCCAACGTTTTAGGAGGGATCAAAGAACCTGGATGATTGCTACCATATGTACAGAATTTCCAGAAAGGCTCAACGACAAGAAGAAATATTACAAAAGAAGCATTCTGTTGTTCTTGACCAAAATCCAGCTACAGTTTCTTCTACCAAACACACCCTCTAGGTTGCAGCTATGTAATGTTGTGAGTATTTTAACTTCCATGGTTCGTTATGGCAAGTGTCTTCTTTCGCATGTGATTTCAAAACTGAATAAGAACTGCTCAGCAACAGAGCCAGCCAAGCCATCACTCTGGTGGATGCCACTGAGTCACTTGATCTGAAATGGTGTGGAGCGAAGAAGGAAACAATCCAAACATGCTTCAAGCTCTGTGGGTTCCAGGCCTTTTATATTAGGACATTCTCTCCAACCCACACCAAACTACTTTCGTTTTATTCCTACTGAGTAAACCATGATGCAAACTCCTGAGTACAGCATGATGAAAATGTCTTCACTTAATCGGTGCCCTGCATCTGTCACATTGTCATTATCAATGACACAAAATAGACTGAAATACATCATACAACACATGTACTCACTTTTTCAAGGGAACCACGCAAAGCAGGCTCCAGACTTTCAATGCCCATTAGTTTTTCAGACAGGTTCTTGTCAATACCAAAGTCCTTTAAAAGAAGAATGGTCAAAGGACTAATTTTGTGAGTCAAGTAACAGTCAGAACAAAATATCTAAGTTCATCCAATAATAAATGGCCATTAGCTGATGATACCACACAATCATGAATGTATGTGAAGAAATGAACAGTGTAACAGCTAGCCTTGCTTACCACATCATTTTTATAGTCATCACTGTCTTCACTGTCTTCACCCCTCTTGGCAGGAGGGCTCTGTTTTATCCCTCCCCTGTCTTCTGGATCAGACTCCTACAAAAAGCAAACACATGAACATGCATACACAACACACATGCACACATCCATATACACACAGATACATGCATGTGTGCACACAGAAAGTTTTTTTTTAATTTCTGGGTCCTTTGCAGCTTCCTGGGGAATTGGTCACCCTTGGTTAACATGAAGATGACTGAACTCTCAGTGATAGGCAAGTCTACCCACCCAAGGTTAGATCATACAAAAACATAATGAAATGGAAATATGCAAAATGAGCTAGTATAACCATGCCTCAAGAATACTTAAGGGTGTATTTTATATATATCATTATACCCTACCCCTGCTCCCTGCTGTTTCTGTGCATCCATTACTTTTAAGTCACTGTTTGCGTAGCTCTCATGCTGCACTCTTGTCCATCAAAATTATTTGTAATTAACTTTTCTGTTAAATGTTTACCAACACTTTAAGCAATTTTATTCTCTCACCACATAAACCAGTGCCCCTTCTCTGCCACCAGCAACTCTGCCCCTGGAAGCTCTCAGAATCTCACCTCTCTGCAAATAGTACAGCAGTCCCAGTGCGTCAAAATAAGCAGTAACAGAAACACATATTGAGACATTATTTCAGAATAATCACCTCCATCCCCTTGGTTCCCTTTAGCTGAATAGAATACTTTCTGCTACAGAACTGAACATGATGCATTTACTTGTTTACTCAAATTCTAACTGTGCCAACAGTTTCACCATGTGAAGGCACCCTAAAAAAAGTTCACATGATAACTAAAAGCAAGTCTAAAAAACTGTGTTCTACGTTATGTTCAAACTCTTTCTCAAATACTACACACCTCATCGTCATCCTCATCGTCATATTCAGTTGAATAGACAGGCAGGCTCATGCTGCTTGTGAGATTAAAGCTACGTGATTTCATGGAGCCTGTTGTAGTATTAAGACTGCTGACCACCTGTATTGTATTCAACAAATACAGATAACAGATAAAGACAAAGCTGAATGTACAATTCACACAGCATGCCCTTCTCAGCACATGTAAACATCTAAGCTCACAGGTTCTCCAAAACCCATGGTAATACAGTACCGCTATTTATGCATAAACCTGAAAAGACATGTTGCTTTTTTTTTGGACTGGAGATACATTTTGTTAAAAACATCAAAACCATATGAGGAACTTTAGTTCCTGCCAAAGAACACTTATAATTTCTAAGCACAGTCCCATGGACCCTCAGGTTTTTTCAGGCTATGGGAAGTTATTTTAGACTGTGAGGAGTTTTTGAGGTTATGGGGGGGTACCTGCTGACTGCCACCTGCTGACCCACGTAGCGTGCCTGTGCCATCAGCTACTTTCAAGGAGCCCAGAGAACCTCCTCTATGTAAGGTTGGTGTACCTGCACTCTGTTCTGCCTTCAGTGCTCCCAGCTGTGAACCACAAAGGCTAATGTTGTCAGTCAATAGTTGGGTAAGTGGCCGTTACTGTGCTAAGTTTACAGGAATAAACAGGCACATGTATGTTTATTTGAGTGCATATCCACGTTTCATTCTGCACATAGACCATTCCAAAACATTAAAAACAGGATGGTTTTATTCCCATATTCTGATCAGATTTCAAAAGTTAAAATTGAGATTCTGCAGTGTCTCTTTACACAATCTGGTTTTTCATTCATCCGTCCTCCTATATCAGCCAAGCAGGCAGAATTACATTTTGGCACCCATGCAGTAAGCATGTACAAAATGTCTGGAATCAAAGAAAGTAAACTGTTTAGATATGTCCTGATTCTGATCACTCTGGTCACCTTGCCAACACACATCATGACTCTGATCACTCTGATCACCTTGCCAACACACATCATGACTCTGATCACTCTGATCACCTTGCCAACACACATCATGACTCTGATCACTCTGATCGCCTTGCCAACACACATCATGACTGATCGCCTTGCCAACACACATCATGACTGATCACTCTGATCACCTTGCCAACACACATCATGACTGATCACCTTGCCAACACACATCATGACTCTGATCACTCTGATCACCTTACCAACACACATCATGACTCTGATCACTCTGATCGCCTTGCCAACACACATCATGACTGATCGCCTTGCCAACACACATCATGACTGATCACTCTGATCACCTTGCCAACACACATCATGACTGATCACCTTGCCAACACACATCATGACTGATCACCTTGCCAACACACATCATGACTCTGATTACCTTGCCAACTGTTGGCTCCTTGTCTTTCTTCTTCTTCAACAGGTCATCTCTGCTCAGCTTCCCCTTTTTCTTACTTGAACCTGGTTTTGAACAGACCACAGACAAGTCACCCTCTGTGCACACAAGGTCTGGAACATTTCACCCTCCCCACCCAATCATCCAGTCAACGGAGAACTACAATTTTTTAATAAAACAAACAACAGCAGACTTTTTAAAACTGCACTAGAAAAAACATTAAACCTTGCCAACAGCTGGCAGCTATTCCATAATTAAAGCATACACATACTTAATACTTTTTCAACATTACACTATATAAAGATAAGAATTTTGCAGCATAAAAAAGTTCTGAAGTAACAAAGACAGACTGTGCTGTAATGACAACAAATGACCTCCCCCAACCCCCAAATCACTTTCAGGCAAAAGCATACCTATAACTAGTCCTCCCTTGGTAGAGGCATGCTTTCTACGTTCGTCTATCACCATTCGCCGATAGAATTCATCACAAGGATGGTCCCAGATGCTCTCCCCAGTGGCAAAGTTGAAGTAGTAAATATGGCTGTTGGGGTCCTGACTGCCAAGGCATCATTGAGTATTTTCAATAAAAATCATGTAGTAAGTGCACATTGGTAACAGATAACAATATTTGACACTGATTTATTGTAACTTGAAAACTTCAATTTAAAAACTACAGCAGTTGACTTTCATTTCCCAACGTTCAGCTAAGTCAGGATGTCAGGTTGACGCAGCACGCTACCTAGCGATATGACAAACAATTTTCCTTACCAAACAGACACTTGATTTAAAACTTTTTGTGGAAAAAAACAGCATCTGTGTTTTTCTTCAACAGTCATTTTAACAATGTCTTATGGAATCCCTTCTCAAAATAACTTACCATGGTTTCCAGTGTTCTGGCAATGGTGCACAAATACCCTCACGTGCAATCCACAGCAAATGAGGTTCTTTTTCTGGGTCAATGCCCACAGTCTGGGCATATTCATATATTTCTGAAGATAGAATATAACACAATATTAATATATTTCTAAAGACAGAACACATTATTAACATTATGCAGATTTTGAGCCTGAATGAGCCGTGGATGACATGTTTCACTATAATAATTGTGTGAGAGGTTTTCAAAACTAAATTTTGTTATAATGGTGATACAATAAATACATGAAATTTGTTGCTGTAAAACCTTTCTTTGAGAAAATGACCAATTTCATTCACTGAAAACAAGAATAAAGAATGCATAACCAGAATATTTCTATATCAGTAAAGGACTTTGATTTATATCAGAACACTTTATCATATATATTCATACACGAACATGCATGCATAGAAATTAGAACAGAACATCCCATCACCTGCATACATCATCCCTCTCACTCTCAGCCAAGTCCATTCCCCTATCCCCCACTCCACTCCATGTGTGGATGCACATGCAGGCACTCACACACACACATTCAAAGTGTTATGTACAAAGCAACAGGAAGGAGAAGAAAAACACAAAGGAATGATGCCAAATCAATTCATGCATACCTTCTTCAGTTGGAATATAGTTCTCATCATAGTCTTCCTCCAGAATAATCTGATCATTGATCATCATCTTGACAGTTTGAATTGCTCAGAAAGCAACTACTTGAACTTGTGTTATAACATTCTGATTGACTGATATACCCTCAAATGCTACCCTTAGACATGGAGCCAAATGTTGCAGCTTACTAGTCAGTGATGTTGTTCGAAGATCTTTCGATTCTATCACTTCTACATATATATCGCAAAAACAACCACGTTTTTATTACTATCTTATCGTTATTAATCATTTTTCTTTTAACTTCATCCCTATAGTATAAGTATTTAGTATTTACTAATTTAGGCTTGGACAGTTGCAGTGAGTACAGCCTTTCTCTGGCAGAGGTTCGGATCAAGATCGTATCCTGTGCCTCTTAGCTGTTTCAGCTCTCCTAAAGCTGTTTGTCATTAGACTACCCTCACACGTGTTTTGTAGCAAATTTGAACAAACATCAATGCAAAGCATCTGCAGTTTCTTAGACAAAGTCAGAAATCATTAACCGGGAACTTGCCAGAGTTGTCTGGGCATGTTCATCTCACATCTCAAGTGCAGCTGTTATTAAGTGTTAATGAATGAACAAAACATGCTATTACAAATTTCTGCATGAATTTCGTTTTGTTTCGATTATTCCAGTACTGGAATTAAATGGCATGAGTTAATTGTCTGGGGTGCAACTTAAGAAAGGCAAATAGTTTATCGTCGTTAGCTATCATTTAAAAAAAACATTGCCAAGGAATATTTCCGGTTTCAACGAAAACTTCCGGTACAATCTCGGCAAGGGAGAATGAAAACTTCCGGTACAATCTGCGCAAGGGAGTGAATATTTTCGGAACTGTATCGCTACCAGATGTAATCTACGTTTCATGTTACTCCTGTAAAACTCAGGTACTTTAATTAGATTTACTGTCTTGCGTACTTAAATAAATATTCGTGTTGATGACTCAGGTCAAGGTCACTCTTGCCGTGACCTTAGTGCGTGTGCCGAACTGCACGTGGACATAATTTGCATCTCTGAGGGGTACTGCTGTGACTTTTTGCACGAAGCATTTCATACCTCATTTCAGAACTTAATATCCGCTTTATCTGCATTGCACATGCCCGGTTTTGTCGACATCTTCACTGTGTGTTCTCATACATTTCAAGGCATAGAACTTTAGGAGCCGAATTAGTTGATGTTAGCAGACGACGTATCAACCAGACTATTTATTAGAACAATTTAAGTTTCAAGTCAACGCAGCACTTCTAGTTCTTATGTAAGTATTGATGATTTGGATATGATCTCTGTTGTGATTTCTTCAAAAAGCTCTCGCCATGTACAGTATTTAACTCAAGAAATTTCAGTATGAATTTTGAATGCTTAATTTTTGCGTAGCTCTATATCGTTTTAAAAAGGGGCGGGGGAGTGTGCGCAAGCGCTCGTGCACCTATGCAACATCACAACCGTGCGAGCCTGCTTGTGCTGGTGCCTGCGTGCGCGCGCGTATGTCCATACGACTGTGTGTGTCAATAATCTACAATGTTAAAATTACCTTATCATTAGTTGATGCATTGTGTGGGATTGTTTTTCCACTCGTCATCTTTTTTTTTGGGGGGGGGGGGCATGGATGGCCAGGCTATCTATGGAGTGGGAGGGATCGACATAGATTAAATCTGGTAGGGACCACCCTACTTTATTATAAGGCGGCAACCCGACTCACATATGATAATGACACATGCTAGTAACCTCTCCTCTACTGACATTTTCCAACCTATTAAATCCTTCCAGTACTGAACACATATTTTATTTCCACCTGTTTTTTTTAAAAAAGAAGTATTCTGTTTGTCTAATCCATTTGTTCTACATAACCTAAACATTTTAACACTCTCCTTGTTCACCAATGGTGTCTCACTCTCCATGCGTTTTCACTTAGCAGGATATTTAGGATCCTGATAAGGCCACGTCTGTCCGCAGGACCTTTTAAATAAATTTGAATAAATATATATGTATATAACATATATATGAATAAAATAAATAAATATGTTCTGTCAGAATTTCAGTTTTACTATAACTGTCTTTGTGACTAGCTTGTAGTTGTACCCCCACCATGGTAAGATGTTACAGTGTTGTGGTATTCTCACACATGTATGTCTTAATTAAGGGATGTTTACATGTATTTCCCAACATAAATTTTGGTCCTGGGCAGGAAGTGGATTCTAATGTTGAGTGCATGTGTCACTTAAACATATAGTTAAAATAGGAGGAGGTGTGTTCACCAAGATTTCAGAATGGTTTTATTTCTCCAGCTTTCATAGGATGGCAGGCACAAGCAGACTTTTGGCACACCTTTTGCAGACAGCACTGCGAATCTCAACTACAAAGATGTATACATACATTAGATCAAAGAGGTGAGATGATTTGTAATTGTAATTTGTATACATATATCAGATCAAAGACATGAGATCATTTGTCAAATGTGGAAGATGCTGTTTTGCATAGTTTGTAGGGAATACATGTTTACATTGTGGATAAATGTTGAGTGACTAATTGTTAATTTAATACTGATGTTTGTGCACATGAAAATCACTTTGTTGGATGAAAGCATTTAGTTACAATAACTTAATTTAGAAATCACAGAGAGAGAGAGAGAGACAGAGAGAGAGAGAATTAGTGCTCACTTGCACATGCTTGCATGCACTCTCACGTAGAAATAGGTCCCATACTAAATGGTTTGTTAGTAAGGAGAATGGAACATTTTCTCTAACACTTTAAGGCTTTTTTTCCTGTATGCATGCATGTGTGTGTTGTTGTGCACATCTGCTTGCATGTGTGTGTTTTCTTGTTTCAGAGTGACAACATCTCTTATTGGTTTTGGAAGTGGAGCTGCATTCAGTTTATCTTTCTTTGCTGTGAGTATTGTGTTTTTCATTATTCATTTTTTTCTTTGACTTTATCACCCAAAATATCTATAATCTTTTCAGAATATTTCTACTTCATGCCACATGATAGAAATTGTGCAGCATTTGAAAGAAATGTCTTCAATTTTCAAAGCTTTGGAAATGAGGGAAATAATAAAAGGAAAGATCTTATTTTAATTCAAGATTCGGACTTCAAATGTTCAGTTGAAGTTATGCATGTACAGTTTTCTTTGCATGCGCTGAAGTGTATGCAGTGAGGAAGATTTTTCTTTTTTTAATACAGACCCGCAAGACTGAAGAAAGTATACAGGAACAGGCAGCAAAATGGATGGCCACACCCTTGACAGATATTGACAACCTTGAAAAGGTTTAAAACTATTTTAGTTGTCTGAAAATAATTCTTTCTCATTTTTATAAGGAAAACTATACTGTGTTTTCAATAAAGTAACTGCATACATTTGGAAAGTCCTAGCTGAATTTTTTAAAAATCTTGATAATTGTGTAAAGATAAAGAAACAGCCAGACAGAACTAAACATATTTTTCTGCTTCCAGAATTCTTCAGACATGAGATGCCGAATGGAAGTTTTGATCATGAGAATTCAGGTAATTTGCTTGCTATGTTAAAAAGGATGCAGTGCTTATAAAGTCATTAGATGGACATTTTATGTTTTCTATAACTACCAACTCTTGATTTTAAAGCGCTTTGATTTATATGTAGAACATGCTGATATAACTGAGAGATTGTTTGGGGATGTTCTGAAGGCACTGATTCATTTTTCAAATGTTTGTTCTTGTCCTCACTCCTTCCCACACACCTTCTCTTTGTTGATGCAGGTGATCAGGAAGACGAGCAAGTGGATGTATGATGTGTGTAATGGGAATTCTTCATGCTTCCTCTGACTGCTTTTTAACATCATTTTCAGGCAGAAGTTTGCAGAGCTTTGGAAGAACAAGATGGAGAGAAAAAATTCCTAGTTGACAAGTGGTACAGGAAAGAGGTAGGGTCAATTGAAAAATGTTGATTTCCATCCAGCCTTGTGTTTGTTGCAACAGTCAAACATGTGGTAGACATTTGAAAATTTTTATTTTGGATATTTAAATAGACTATGTCTCTGCCTTGTAAAAATAAAGTTTTGGGTTCAGAGATTTTGTTATTGCTTCCAGTACATGCAATTTTTATTCTTAAGAAAACTTGTAACAATAATGTAGAAGCCAAGTCTACCTGCATTGTGTTGGCATTTCCATGTTGTAGTTCTGAGCTGGTTTACCTGTACCCACAGGGTGGTGGAGGTGTCACCTGTGTTCTTCAGGATGGCACAGTGTTTGAAAAGGCTGGGGTGAATGTCTCAGTAGTCAGCGGAAGTCTTCCTGCTGGTGCCGTGCAGCAGATGCGAGCAAGGTATAGTAGCAGATGCGAGCAAGGTAACATAGCAAGTCTTGTGAACAGTCCAGGACTGGTTTATGTTCCTCCATGTAAATAGATTGCTTCAGTGGTATAATTTCCAAAATATGAATTTTGTTGATAATTACATTGATATGAAACTGGAAAATGACTGTATTTCAGCAGTAGCGACTGCACAGGCACTGAGGTGAAAGTGCTATTATATTATAAAGCTGAAGTCAGCAGCAGATAGGCGATTGATGCTACATGTAAGTGAGCATTTAGAATGGATATCTTTGTACTTGTTTACACTTTACCATACAGCACTTCTGTGGTGTTCATGTTGTTACAGAGGAAAGCATTTGGAAGGGGATAACCTCCCTTTCTTTGCAGCTGGTGTCAGTAGTGTAATTCATCCTGTAAGTTAATAGCTGTTGTCAGCACTTTCGTTCATTTTGTAAGTTAACACCTGATGTCAGCAGCATAATTTACCATCTAAGCTGTTATTTGCCATCAGTAGTAGGGTTTATTCTGTACATTAACAGCTGGTTTCAGCAGTGTAGTTCATGATGAAAGCCTAAAGCTGACATCAGCAGTATGGTTCATTCTATATGTTAACAGCTGGTTTCAGCAGTGCAGTTCATACTGTAAGCTTACAGCTGGTGTCAGCAGCTCCAAATTTAAACCAATTGTTTGTACAGACTCTTTCACTTTCACCGCTGTAGGTGTCGTGTCTCTACAACAGACCAAAAAATTTGTAAAGGGCTGTTGTACTGTAGCTTTTATAGATCATATATTACTGGTTAATATATTTTTTTTTCAATGCTGCCAGAAAAATCCACATGTGCCAACTGTGCACTTTAACTACCGCTACTTTGAGGTTGAGGACAAAAATGGCAAGAAACACTGGTGGTTTGGTGGAGGTACAGACCTGACTCCGTACTACCTGGACAAAGATGTAAGGCCTCATCATCTCTTGATGCCGTTTCCATTGTCATTTGTGCAGTTGAAACATTGAGCAGTACTTTTGAAACACCCAGGTTCCAGCTTTGGCCATAGTACCTCATTGCCTGGTCCTGAAGTCTATCCCTTATTTTGCAAAAAAAAAAAAAAA